>OMLM01020897.1:64507-90687 GCA_900302695.1 Helostoma temminkii | reverse complement strand
AAACGACCACCTGAACACACCACAAAACCACAGAAATAACGCTCCATACCTGCAGGTAGCGGTAGTCTGTATTTGTCAGGACCCAGGAGGCTAAAGGTTTGTGAGGATTGTAACAACCTTAAAGTGTTTAGTTTATTGGAATAAGAGAATACGTTGACCCCAAATAAAAATGACTTTACTCATCAAGATCAGGTCAAATCAAATTAACTCAAGATGCCCTAAAGTTGCTGTCATAATGAAGTTTGATCTTTATGCCGTGTATATAACAAATGTAGTGACATCTTGGCCTCTGCTATTTTAATTTTTACCTTTCCCGCATATATGGAGGTAGCCTTCTACAGTGAGTTAGACTGAAGAAGCACAAGCACCTTAACAAATCAAAACAAACTAGGCCAAACTCATGCTTGGACAAATAAACCATGAAAAAGCACTTATGTTAGCTCCTTGGTGCAGACGTTTGAATGCTAATGTGTTGCTATTACTGCGTCTGTATCCCAGGACACCAGGTTTACACTTACGATGATGGTAAGAGTCCCAGAGGCCAGGCTGCTCAGATTAATCCCAGACCTCCTGACGACATTAGCCTGTTGAACGAATCATCCCAGAGGCCCAATCAGAGAGGCACACGGCGAGACGCTGACGATGCCGGGCTCAGCGCGGAGGCACCAGACAACCAGGAGGAGCAGGACCAACTGAAACTGTCACGATGCTTTAGTGACCCCGGTCCACACAAAGAAGAGGACGGGGACTGATCCTTCCTCTCATGATGAAGCTCATATTTACACTACTTGAAAGCAGATGATGAATCTGTCATCTGTTGTATCATAAGTGAATACCCCCGAGTGAATGGAAGTTTATAAATCAGTATTATTTTTCACTGTTTGTGGTAAAAGTATGCAAACTTTTTTTTTCTGTCACCATGAGTGTCTTTTTCTCATACATATTACCAAAGCATAGACCACTGCCCATATGGTGTTAGAAGATTTTATGACTGAAGTGAGCAAAGTCGGCACATCCTGATCAAATTGCACAGAAAAGACGCAGCACTTGTTTTATGAGATGTCTTTAGTTTAGCCAAAGCACAGTGTAAGGAACAAAGAAGAGATCCACCGATAGTTATGACATGTACAATATGAGAGGAACTGCAGAGCTGATATGCCAAAGATGTGTTTCAGCCAATTCAGAAACTTTTTATCTAAAAGGAAGCTCTGACAAATTTGTTTTCAGGAACTGTACCTGCAAGGCTCAGCGGAGGTCATGTGTCAGTCATTTGGTACAAACTGAAATCGCTTGACTATTGGATATATGGTGGTGAAATCTGACGCAGACGTTCACGGTGCCTCCAGGATGAGTGACACATGTTAGCATGCAAACATTAAACTTAATCTCAAAGCACTTCTGAGCCTGAAAGTGCAGCTAGCATGAGTCTAGGTTTGTTTTAAGCCCAGTTAAAAACCACCTTGGACTAAATAGTCTGAACAACTATTGGATAGATTGTCATCTGAATTATCATCTCACAGACTCTAGTGATCCTCGCGTGAACATATTTAACGGTGGTTTTGGGGTGAAATGTTTCTGGTGGACAGTTTAATGAGATTCACTACACACATCCATGCATGTAAAGTCCAAATGTACTTTAAATGGCATTAGTGAGTGTCTGACTTTTCCTGTAGTACAATTGTCAGGTCAAAACTTAAATGTGCCAGAATATTCCATCAAATATTGTCAGAATATACTCACAAGAAGCACTAATTAGCAAATGCTAGCATGCTAACATGCTCCATTAAGATGGAGATTGTAAACTTAACACTTGCTAAGCGTTATCATGTTAGCATCGTCATCACAGTAATGTTTTCGTGTTGATGTTAGCGTTTAGCTACAAGCACTGATGTGCCTATATATGGCCTCCCAGAGCTGCTAGCATGGCTGCGGACTTAGATCTTGTTGTTGAATGCAGACTATAACTACCAGTGAGATATTCAGAAATATCAATAGCACATGCTTTTAGCACAGCACAACAGAGCAGAGCAGCTGCTGTTATTAGAAAAATTATTATAAAAACAGTTTCTTGTTCTGTCATGTGACCCATCTAACTGCCCCCAGGCAGGCTATACTATTCAGTATTAAAAAGTACATGAGAGTATAACCTCTCACATTTATTTTACAATGTTTAAAATGACCTCATAAAAACACAAACACAAGTTTTCTGGTTCAACAGTGTTAAAGTGACTTAAACGTTAAGAACAAACTACAAATATTGTTTGACGAAGGTCTGAGGACAGTAGCACGATATTTAACCACACTGCATGACTGGTCGTTGTTTCTCTCAGGGACTGCAACATGCACAGTATTAACAGATGCCTTCTGTCGTCAGTGTGCTCCACAGTGATGTGTTGAACAGTTTTGTAAGCTAAAGTGTTTCGACTTCAGAGCTTCAGTTACATTCCCACAGTAATCAAGTTTGTCAAGGTGTCGCTTGTTAGCGTTTTAAAACATTGCTAAATAGTTCACGAGACTGAGTCAGCGTTTTCATCTCTGCGGTGTACAACGCTGAACTGCCTGAGCTTGTGCTGCCTTAAAATGTTCTGCTTGTTGTGTTTGACACTTTTAGCTATTTTGTATTTTGAAGGAATAACGCGTCAAGGTCATGTGTGTTTGTCAAATGAAAAAAAAAACTTAAATTCCTGTTTGAAATAAAGGTTTTGTCATTGCCAAATTTCAGTGATTAATATGCAGTGATTGTGTTATTTTGGAGAAAGAATGTGTACTGTGAATATTAGGAGTCACCTGTCTGTCACCTTTTGCAACTGGCTATTGTAATACAGTAGTCGGGTGTGAATATGAACATTAAACACAGCTTGTCTTGTATTTTTCCCTCCTCTTTATACTACAGGACAAAATCCACAGCAGGTGACTGGATTGTGTCCTCAAATACTGCAATTTAGTGTAATTAAGGGATGTTTTATTAACAATTACAGCAAACAGACTTTTTTAAGACAATAACCTGTGAAGTTATTGTTTAAGACAACAATGCAATATATGATTTTTGTTCTATTGGCCAGAAATATATTAAATCCTGTGAATATGAACTAAAAGAAACTCAGCCTATTGTGCCTCATACTGGAAATTCCAGTCCAAATAACAGGGATTGTGAAGTCCCCAACATGACAACCAGAGTGTGTGTGTGATGGGATTATGACAACAAGAATAACAAACATCCTCAGATTTGCGACACGACCAGCAGACATGGACTTTACCGGCACCTGGAAAGTGTATTTTGAAGAAAACCTTGAGGAATTCCTGAAAGAAGTTGGTAAGGTGATGTTTAAATTTAAACTCTGATTTGCCCATTTATGCATAAAACTTTTTTTTTTTTTACATCTTTAAGGTGCACCTGCAATGGTTGTCAAAATGCGAAAGGAAGTGAAACCGTTAATAGTGATTGAGCACAACGGGAAAGACTACACTTTCACTGTGAAGACTCCGGTCTTCACTAAGGTGCACTCGTTCAGCATCGGAGAAGAGACGGAGATGACTACTGTGGACGGCAGAAAGGTTAAGGTAATTCAGCAGCCAAAGCCTTCGTGCATGTGTGAGCTGATGATGCCAAATGTCTCTCCTCTCAATGTTGCTCTGTGCACAAATGAAGGAATCAAGAAAATGTCCACTAATGCTGCAAGACTGTCGAGCTGACAGGAAGAAAAATAAAGCAGAAAAAAAAACCAGACTCATATCTGGAATAATACAAGCCTGTTTCATACTCATCACTATCCACTATCACTAAGGCAGCAGATAATTGTGTCTTTAATTCATTCAATCATTTCCCTGTTCATTTCCTAATGCTTCCTATCAATGTGTAGGGAGTCAGAAACCCCCTTTTTTATCCAGAATTATGTTTAGTGGCTTTTTGTCAGTTTTAAATTAATAGCATTATATTAACAAAAATATATTCCTATATACATCCTTGTAATTAGAGATGGTTGGCATTGGCCGACATTAAACTGTTCCCATGCTGATCCATGTCTACATACAATCATCAGACACAATGTGAATTGTCCATTTGGAAATTAGCTGAAGAAGTTTTTTTTTCCACCAGTGCACTGTCAAAGAGGAGGATGGGAAACTGATCACTGAGAATGAGAAGTTCACCTCTGTCCGTGAGATCCAGGGAGATGACATGGTTGAGGTCAGTCGCTATACATTCAGTATTAGCAACATGTCGTGTGTGTTTTTCTTTTCTTTAACGCTTGTGTCTTGCTCTTCCAGACGATCACTGCTGGTTCTGTAACATTCATCAGCAAAAGTAAACGAGTCTGACTCACACCAAGTTCAAGGAGGAGAACATCTGGAAATAATGTGGAAAATAGCTAAAAACAATAAATTTAAATGACTAAATAAACCAAAATGTCTGTTTTATTTAGCCTTCTACACAGACAGACTGAAAAACATTACAAATTATGCAGATTGCACTCTTGTGTTGGTTCTTGTGTCTATTTGTGTTTAGCTTTGTGATCTATACCAGCTGATTTTTTTTAGACCTTATGAACCTCAGCCTGTTCCACAGTATTTGCACAGATGGGCCTCAGGCGGCAGGGGGCGCTGTGGGGCTCTAACGGCGTTTACTGTCTGTGTTTTGTGCTAAAAAGAAGAACCAGAAGGCGGGTGCGCATGCGCCGCACATTTTTCCGTTGCTGGTTTTCGTAAACCAAACATTTTTTCCCGCTGAGTGACTTTAAGTGTATGACCAGATACATGAGGCCCCCAAACACGTCTTTGTTTGTGAGAAACATCTCAGATGAGTCCAGGTGAGTCCACACTTAGATGCGCTTAGAGCCACAGACCAACTGACGCAGAAACACGTTAACGGCAGCTAGCTGAGCTAGGTTAGCAGCTAACGTTAGCTAACGTAGCATCGAGTTAAAGCAGCGTGCAGAGGGAAAACAGTTATTAACGTGAGATTTATTTATCAACAGACATATTTCATTCATATAGTTGCACTTAAACAACACTACGTGTCTTTTTGAGACGTTATATGTAATGTTGCTTTGTGCTGCATACTGATCGCACACGCTTTTATTTATTAAGTGAGCTAACAGCAAGCTAATGCTAAGGTAACAGTTCAGCTCGAAAACA
This sequence comes from Helostoma temminkii, assembly GCA_900302695.1. NCBI lineage: Eukaryota > Metazoa > Chordata > Actinopteri > Anabantiformes > Helostomatidae > Helostoma > Helostoma temminkii. Next base: position 85,554 of record OMLM01020897.1, on the reverse strand, counting down.
ATAAGTTGTCTCATTCAATATTTTGGTGATCTACAGGTAAAATAGCACTACAACTGTATTGCATTTACATTAAAACAGTAGCTAATGTTGATTAAATGCCGATATATCCGTTGCTAGTTATTGGGTTTTAACGTTAATTACTCGTCCAGTTGGTTAACTGTTAAACAACTGTACGTTGCAAGTAGCGTTAGCTGTTGATGGATACTAATAACACATTTTTAATTTGACTTAACAGTGAAGTAGCTAAAGGTTTCACCACATTTGGCAGTGGTGGAGTAGTTGGTTGGCTTCACTTTAAATGGCTGCAGTTTATGATGCGTGCATCTGCAGGCTCGACAGGAAACTTCTGAGTGGTGAAGGAAATCTGTGAAACGCTATTTGATGTCACAAAAGTACATATTTCAGCCGTTTCCTGTGTACAAAACAAATGTTTAACATAAACCTTGGACGGGGATGGATACTATTGGATCAATGGTACTACTCAGTTTCCATTCACTTTCTGACCTGACAAAATTATTCTGTAATTATTAATGTGAATTCGTATGAAGTATTTAGTGAGTATGTCCTTATAATTTATCTCCACCCTTTGTTTTTACCTGCACATCACCAAACTCAATATTTTCTTACAAAGAGCAAAGAGAGTAATCACATTTATTTATTTAGTAAACGATATTTTTAGTACTTCTAGTCCATCAGTATTCATTTCAGAATATGCACTTACACTGACGAAAATGTACAATTTGGGGATGTTTAATTTGGTTTTCTTCATTCACAGTGTGGCACAGTCTTAATCCACATAGTGTGACATGTATACTAAAAGGTCATGTTTGTGCTAATCTGCAGGTTTTCTGCAGTGACTTAGATGTGAAATTAAACTAACCTGACAAAAAGCAACCATCTTGTATCTGCTTATGAGAGCTATAGACTTGTTTTACAGTAACATGCATGTTAATGAGAAGGGACAGTCAACCAAAAACACAACAGAACTCTTACACATCTCAGCTTCAGCTTTTTTTACTTGATCTTGTGATATCAAGTTGATATAAATAAAATCCAGCCTTAAGAGCTCTGAATTGTGTGTACTCGTGGGTGCGAGGTTAACTCAAAAATGAATAATGTTATTGTGTTTTGGGTGGGCTGTCCCTTTAGTTGACTCCTCAGCTGTTCTCCCAGCTGTTGTAAGTGGTTGATGATGTAGGTAGTTTCCCATGATGGTCAGTTGAGTCATACTTGTATTTACGGTGTTCAGGCCTGAGGATTTGCGGCGTGAGTTTGGCCGCTATGGGCCGATAGTAGATGTCTACATCCCACTTGACTTCTATACACGTCAACCAAGAGGATTTGCATACATTCAATATCCTTTGCCAATAAATTTAAACTATGTTGTGCGCTAACAAATTATTCAAATTTCCTTTCAGCAGACAAGTTGTGCTTTCATAATGTTTGTCTTGCACATAATTTGATTGACTATCTAACACACATATTTCTCTGTTATTGCTTCAGAAAATGTAAAAGCATCCAGTTGTGGAACCGGCCACAAAGAGTAACAAAGACCCGTATAGAGTAGCTGTAAAGACAAGTCTCACACAGACCTTCAGGATCAGAGGGAGGGAAAAGATTGAAAAGAGAAAGTAAAGCATGAAGAGGAAAAGGGAACGGAGACAAAGCTTGGATATGGCGGCAAAGAATGGGGAAAAGAAAAGAGGTTTAAAAGTCAAGCAGGAAACCCGAGTCTCTCTGGGAGTCGATTAAAGAGTGTAAAGATCAAGATGAAGTTCAAAGTCAAGCATGGGCAAAGGTAACAAGTGTGAATTGTTTTGTATCCTCCCATGACAAATCCACAAATTTGACATGACACCAAAATCAGCTGTCCCTGTGCTATTGATGACTTTTAATTTTGATCAAAACTATTTAATCAAGCATAATAATGTGTCTGTGGAGATTCTCAGCCATTCAGGTCATTGTTATCTCCAAGGTGCTGGTTCAGTGGCAACTGAACTTTTCATCTGAAAGTCTTCTTCAGTTCTGACTCAGAGTCGGGATTCACCGGGATTCTGTGCAGTGGTTAAGTCAACAACATACACACAAACACATATGTGGTTATTTGAGAGTCAGCTCAGGGCAAGAGAAGTTCATCCCTATGTGAAAGACAAGGGTCCCTCCCTGGAAGACGGCAGTATCCACATTCTGGTGCAAGAAGACTGAGTCAGGGAGATCACTGATGTTAAACCATCAGCTGGAATTATGCTTCACTGATGATACACGTGAACGTCTATGCCTAGAAGGTTGTTATGGGTCATTTGTACATAATAGAGGCTCACAGAGGAGCTGATGTGCACACCTGCCAGATATCAACATTGTGTGGAGCAGAGCTGGTTATGGATGAGATTTTGAGCCAGGGTAAAAACTGTTATTAAATAATCTCGAAAATCTAGTCGATTTATCCAGATGATTATTTGGAAATCTGCTCAGACATTTTTGAAAACATGGTGACTCCACACTTTGAGTAGAGAACTGAAGAGACTTTTAGATGAGAGGTGAAACCACCAAACAAGCACCTTTGGTATAAATATTAATGTGTTTGATTTGTTTATATAGTTCTTGTCCTGATCCCTCCGACAGTAATTTGATGTGTTTGAAAAGCTCACTTCATCTTTTATCTCTACAACAAAATGTGTATTTGTGTTGTTTTTTGTCCTCACTTTTCTTACAGTGTGAAGTAATGTAACTTCTGATCACTTTAGTTTTATCTTATAAACCAGGCCACACAAATCAAAGAAAGCCTTCCGTTCTTTGTAACATGTAGAAAATATATATAAATTAGTTAAACCTTTTCATTATGTAAGAAATGGATCTTAAAAAGTAAATTTCATGACTTTAATTTTATGCAAGGGTTTATCTCGTTTGTTTTTTAAAATTTGTGTGGCCTAACTAAAAATCAGAGAAAACACAACCCTTAACTACCCAGCATATTTGAGGATGTACGTGATGCAGAAGACGCTCTTCACAGCCTGGACAGGAAGTGGGTTTGTGGCCGGCAGATTGAAATCCAGTTTGCGCAGGGTGACAGAAAGAGTAAGTGTCTAATTTTTAGTGACTTTTCAAAACCAAACAATGGGCCTGCTGTAAGATTTTGTCGGACATTGACATACTAACTGTTGTCTGTTGTAGAAAGATAAAGCATCTCTAACAGTGTGATAGCTCAAAGAGCATCAGTGACCTGTAGCTTTACACTGCCAGAATACACACAACTGCGCCTGTGGGACGAAGATGTTAGTAGTTCTTTGGACACTGCCCATTCAAGGCACTTTATTGGCTAATTTTGCTGCCACATATAAATAAAAGGGGGGGGATTGTTGTGATTTTGTAAAGGTAAAAATTGGTGTATTACACACTCTGCTGCACAATGAATAACATTTACAACAAACAAAGTAGTTGTGCAGCGTCTACAACATGTTTATGATTCTGGTCACATAGTTGTATTTGTTCCAGCAGGGTGGGGCTCATCAGGCAAAAAGCACCTTTTAATCCAAATGTGATCACACATAACAGTAAAAACAGGCCAGCGGTAGTGAACATTTTAAGTATCTCATTATAGAAATAAGGATAATAGGAAATGCAATAAAAAATGCTGCAGAGCTTCTGTTTTATAGTCTGAACTAAAGCTTTTTCTGATCACCCTGTCTTTACAGCACCAAACCAGATGAAAGCAAAGGAAAGGCGTTCTCCAGGCAGATCCTCTCGATACGACGACTATGATCGAGACAGCCGACGCAGACGTTCACGCAGCCGCAGCTACGACAGATACAGGTCACGTAGCCCTTCTTATGAACGCCGCCGCAGACGATCCGAGAGTCCTCGGGAGTAAGTTATGACTATAACTTGACAGAGAAATGTGCAGTACCTCAAAATTGTTGTAGCAAGTCTATTGTAAGGAAAGGAAAATTAAAATAAATTGCTAATTTATTTCCTCAGCTCTCGTGGTCGAACATATGGAAGAGGGAGGAGCAGAAGTCGTGAGGATGAAAGGTAGGTTTTTTTGGAAACACTGAATATAAATAAAAACATAATTTCATTACCTTTTACAGCTAAAATAATTTGGAAAAGAAAACTGAAGACATTAGACAACATGAGCTGTTCATAGCAGAATAGTTGGAATTGGACTAAAATATGTTCAGGAATGCAGTGCATGTGTGAAGGTGTAGACACATCATTCAGTTATCTCACTATGTGAATTATGTAGCTGCACCAGTGCTGTCAAGAAACAATGCTGGTGATGCCCTGAGTGACTAAAGTGGGTTCAGTTTAGTTGTTTGTTTGGTTTTTTGTTTGTTTGTTTTTTTTGCTTTATCCTGATTCCACTCAAGTGTTTTCCAAACCTGCAGCCTGCCTTCTAGGAGAAAGACAAAATTCATGTCAACAGTCATTGTTGCCACTGCTAGTTTTCCCTTTCACAGCATTTTGTCTCACTGTGTCCAGGCACAAGCAGAGGCGTCGGAGAGAGTCTAGAGGGAGATCTCGATCGCACTCCAGATCTGCATCTCCGCGAGAGAACGCCAACCCAGCGTCAACTTCACATTACACTGAGGAAGAAGTACGACGGTCCCCATCTCGATCCAGATCCCGGTCTGTGTCAAGATCACGCTCTCGGTCACGTTCTCGGTCCAGATCCTGGGCTGGTCGCAAGTCCGGGGGACGCTAATAGTAGCCTGCCCTCCCTCTAACCCTCGTTCAGTCAGATGGACCAGAGTTGGTCATTTGTCAAGAGATTTGTTTGAATGTAACGTCCACTGAACCATTTGTAGAAAGCTTGTTTTTTTGCAGCTCCATTTTAAGAATAACGGTGGTCCCTTGCTTGGTTTTATAAAACTGTTTTGGTAATATTTCCTGATAGGAACGTGACCCAGTCAGCAGTTTCTGTGTTCAGTGGTAGTCAGTCAGGAATAACAATTGTTCTTTTTTTATATACAGTTCCTGAACATTTTGTTTGCTATGCACCTGTTTTTTGCAAAAAAAAAAAAAAGTCAGTATTTTAAAGAGGAATCCAGCCCGTTGAACAAGCCCAGTGTTTCTGTGTGTTTTATCACGTTACTTTTTATGTTGCTGCTGACCACGCTCCACAACTTGGATGTTGGTTTTTGTTCTTCTGACAGCCATAGGGGTTCATTTATTTCTCACTTTAAATTTGCTCGATAGAAAATCCATTTCAGTCAACATCACTGATAATAAGTGCGTTGTACTCCCGCTGTAAGCACAGGCTGAGTTGAAAAGAGCACAGAGGCATCTTGCAGAAATGACAAGAATAAAAAGGAATATGCAAACATTTCTGTGTAAAACCAAAGCCTCTGGCTGCCTAGAAGAATAAAAATATTCAAGATGTGAAGGATGTGGTCAGAGTTGTCAGTTATGTCACGTGAACGATACGGGGGCTAAAATACATAGAAATGCTGCTATGGTCCTTTACAAGTGTTGAAATTGTGTTAATCAGTAACTAATCACACAATGTTTGGAAATATACAGCCTGTTTTAATTTTGTGGTGTTTCCTGTAAGACTAGATGTTTCAAAAGTATTTCATATTGGAACATTTTCTCCAAATATCGCTTCTGGAAGGAGGAAGAAAAGTATATCATTGGTGTTTCCACAACTGTGTTAATGGTTTTTCTAAACAAATCTTGTCAGTGCATGTTTTATCCTGTTAATCTTCTATCTTTAGTAGGAAGAAACTGTTATTTTGAGTAATAAACTGAAAACATTCGGTATAAGGAAACATTGCGTAGCTTCAGTTTGTAAATTGCTTATAGATACTCGACGGCTCAGTCGTGTTGGGTTAGTTAGGTAGTTCAATATCTGCCTGTCTCTAAGTTATTCAGGTATTTCTTCCTCCTGCTTGGACACCTGGATGTCCAGTAAGTGCTTCAGTATAATGAGTAAAAGTGGACGCAGTCTGCATGAAAAACAGCCCAGCACAGTCTGTCATCGATTTCCTTTTAATGGAACAGTAGCTGCGAGGAACAACTTAAATTAGATTCACAGAGAACAAGCAACCATGTATGAAATCGGACGTGCCCCATTGATCAGTGTATTGAAAAAGTCACATTGATCAAACAATGGTAGCATGGGGGCTTGATGTGAGTTACTTTATCAGAATAGCTGGTATGAACCAAATACATGTATGACTAATACAAAAAAAGCTAATGAATTCTTTGTAGCTCCACATGGTCTTGTAGATATTTTTTATAATTTGATTTTTCCTAAATGGTTATTCAAAGCTTTGTGGAAAGAACCATGAAGATTGTTTATAATTATTATACAAAAATTAGAGTTTAGTTCAGTTTTGACTAATTCATATGAAAGACATTGCTCCATTTTAAATCCATGTAAAATGTTATTTATTTAGTATTAATAAATCTGCCATTATAAACTGTCTGAGCATGGTCAGACCTTTAACTTACTTGGGGACAAAAATCTAATGAAACAGAGTTTAATGTTTTAATCCACACTGAAAACATCATTCAGACTTTCACAGTGTGGGTCAGAAAGAGTATGTACATCCCTCCAGCTAACTGGAGCCCAGACACTGAAACAAGAATGGAGATTTGGGTTAAATCTTACAAATATTTACAAATAAATCTGTTTGCTTCCGTCAGTGTGAATCGTGCTTCATCAAAACCTCTCAACATCTCAAAAGATTTAGGACCAGGAACAGGATTTGCTGATTTGTATGAAGCTGGAAAAGGTTACGCTGTCGTCTGAAAGGGCTTAGACTGCACCAACACCCTGATCCTGAAGGTGAAGATGCAGTATCAGCGTTTGGCATGGCCCATCAGAGCCCAGACCAGCAGGTCAATCTGTGTTATCTGAGTTTTTATCTAGTTCAAAGTTGTTCAACATCTACAATGTTATTTACTAATACAGCCAAATTATTTTAAAAACTATTAGTCCACTGACTGAAACTAGACCTTTATCTATATAAGTATAAATGCCAGTAAAATATCCAGTGTAAACCTCAAAACGTAGATGACACCTTCAGATTAATTCTAATCAGGATTTCAGCTCAAATTAAACACAACTGAGTTTGTTAGAGCTGAAGTTATTCCCTTATGTATCTGGTGACCATACCTCACTGTTTTAAATGAGTTCAGTACATCATTTTAACCAGGATCCATTCAAATGCATACATTGTAGTCCACTTGAGAGGATCTCTCAGATTCAGACCAAAGATGTGAACCCAGTCCATGGGTGAAGTCGGTCCATGGTCTTTTGGGTTCAGCCAGAAGTAGGCGACAAACAATTGAATATTTTGCATCACATTTCACCCCTAATGACTCGCAGGGACCGGCAGTCAGTCCGTTCATACTGCTGCGAGGTAAATGGAAACAGCGCATTGTTATAGCATTGATTGTTCTCGTCTTTCACGGGTTATAAGTGAACAACTGCAGGCTGCAGGGATCATTGGTTTTTATCCAGTTTTCACCAACTGTGGAGACAGAAACCTCTCCCAGTGTGAAAATCCCACCTTTTACACGAGGATAAACACGATAAACAATGTGCTTGTAGGACTGTAGGACGGCATCATCTTTATTGCAAAAAGGCCTTTTATTGTTACATTTCATATCCAAGATGAAAGGTAAGTTAACTTTTAATTTTCAAAGTACATTACAGTGGAGACGAGGCATCAGGGAGTGATTTACACCTGATAGTCTGATGTGATTGATTTCTATTGTTTCGGGGGAATTTAACAACTTTATCTAAAGGTGATGTGTTGAGATGTTGCTAATTGCTGTGACATACTTTACTAAACAACTGACTAATAATGCAGCTCAGTTGAAACAAGGTAGTAAAATGGTTTCATAATGGAAAAAATCTAATTGCTTGACTTAACTTAGATCCTAAATAAAATACTGTGTAACAATCGTAACCTGAAAAGTAGCAGGTAACGCCAGATAGAAAGAGGTTTCCTCTGAGATAAGGTGTGGACGAACTATGCACAGTAATAGTTATTAGTGCTGGGTTATTAAGCTGGTGTGTTATTGTTAACTGTTTCCTCGGCTTATCTGAAGAAACAATAATTATTACTGGTGTCTATGCCAAATGATGAGTATCAAGAAGTTCTAATAAGAAGCCACATGAGGTTTGTGTGATTTAGAAACGGTGTCTAGTTTGTCCAGTAGAGAGCACTGAAGGTTCAACTGTACAAAGGTCACAATCACAATGTTTCACAAAAACTAATCTAAAGAATATGTTTCAATAATGTTTGTCAAGATGTTTTTATGTACCAGAAGTTTTAAAACTACCAAATATCAACATTGGCTTTTTTTTTACCCCCATCATAGTTCTGCTACTGTGAAAAAATGGGAGATTGGAACTTCCTTGGAGGGATCTTGGAGGAGGTGCATATCCACTCCACCATGGTTGGAAAGATCTGGCTGACCATCCTGTTCATATTTCGGATGTTGGTGCTGGGCGTCGCTGCAGAGGACGTGTGGAATGACGAGCAGTCGGACTTCATCTGCAACACTGACCAGCCCGGCTGTCGCAACGTCTGCTACGACCAGGCTTTCCCCATCTCCCTCATCAGGTACTGGGTGCTGCAGGTGATTTTTGTGTCCTCGCCCTCCCTGGTGTACATGGGTCACGCCATCTACCAGCTGCGGGCCCTGGAGAAGGAGCGCCACTGCAAGAAGGTGGCTCTCCGTCGGGAACTGGAGGCGGTGGACGTGGAGCTCGTGGAGGCGAGGAGGAGGATTGAAAAGGAGATGAGACAGCTGGAGCAGGGGAAGCTCAACAAGGCACCGCTGAGAGGCTCCCTGCTGTGTACTTATGTGGCTCACATCGTCACTCGCTCAGTGGTGGAGGTCAGCTTCATGATGGCTCAGTACATCCTCTATGGACACCGCCTGAGCCCGCTCTACAAGTGCGAGAGGGAGCCTTGCCCCAACGTAGTGGACTGCTTTGTCTCCAGGCCCACCGAGAAATCGGTTTTCATGATGTTCATGCAAATCATCGCCTGCATCTCCCTCTTTCTCAGCCTCCTTGAGATCATGCACTTGGGGTACAAGAAGCTTAAGAAAAGCATCCTGGGCTACTACCCACATCTGAAGGAAGATCTCGATGAGTATTACGTCAACAAGTCGAAAAAGAACTCCGTTGTGCATCAAGTGTGCATGGGCACCTCTGTGGGACGCAAGAGTACTATCCCCACAGCACCAAGCGGATACACATTACTGTTAGAGAAGCAGGGTAACGGACCCAACTACCCTCTTCTCAGCGCCTCCTCTGCCTTTGTGCCAATACAAGGGGATCCTAGTGCAAAACCAGACATCCACAAGGACGGCAAGGAGGGAGTGCCGAGTCCCACAGAACAGAACAGCAACTCCAACAACACAAGCAGTGAGACACGCTCACCTCCTGCTGACAAACAGGATGAACCAGAAGAATCCTCACCCCATCATGAGGACCTGGAGTGCGGGAGATCCGAGTATCCCACTCTCCCTGTGGCGGACACCTCGTCGTGCCATACCCTGTCAGGCATTGTGAGGAAGTCACGGAGGGTCAGTCCGCCATGGAACTGCTCCACGGTGATGGAGGGGAACGGCTCGGACAGCGGAGACTCCTACCACGGGAACAACAGCAGCATGAAGCTGCGTAGCAGCTGCGTAGGCCCGAGAGCAAGGATGCTTTCTAAGTCAGACATTAAGAGACCAAGCAGGTCCCAGAGCCCAGACTCTGCAGGGGAGCTGAGCTCTGCGTCTCGACACAGCCGTGAGAGCAACAGCCCCACCACCTCCTCTCCGAACCGCAGAGTATCAGCAGCGAGCAGTGCCAGCAGCAGACGAGCACCAACTGACCTGCAGATATAAACAGATACGACAGACAGTGCACCTGCCAATGTGAAACTCTGAATGAGACATGTTTGGTGCAATATAAGATGCTTTTTTACACTTTTAAAAGTCTTTAACAAGAACTAAAAGCCTTTGGGGGATTATGTCCTTGAAACCAGCAGCCTTTTTACAATCTCACGTAAATAATTATGCTGATTAACATCCATTCTTTCAACGCTCCGTTTTGTTTTCCCCTCACATTTTCAGGCCAGTTACAGGAGTCCAGATGCACATTTAGCTCTGTCTGAATGATTCGCTGGCAATGGAAAACAGAACCACAAATCCATAATGTTTTAGGCCACAACATGCTGTTATGTAACTGGATACTGTCCAATGAGTAGCACTAAAAATCAATGGCCTTTCAAGTCTGAACATGTTTAAGAGATTAAAAAAAAAAAAATTCTGTCACGTCACAAAATGAGTGGGAAATGCACTCAGCTGGCATTTTATGTCCATGTAGTAAAAACTAATGCAGCCTAATGATCTAATCCAACAATACAATCCTGCAACAAATCCTCCTTTACAAAGTGGATAACATTCAGTTTTTGTTGAAACTCTGAGAGGTTTTGATTTAATGCTATGATAATTTGAGGCTGCAGTTTGTAATGAGTATCTTTTTTTAGTAACATAATGAACATTTTTAATCTATAATGCTCTCATCTACCAGATTTAAATTCCCCACCAGGCACATAACCAGCAATTTCTGAGTTATTACCCACTGTATGAAAATCATTTATACTTGGCACAGTCTTGCTGTTTACACCAATTAAAAAGCCTTTGAAAAAGTACACGATTCAAATCTAATTTTAAATGTTTTTTATGCATTCAGGTGTAAATCTAGAAAATGACTGACAAAAATGCTGAACAAATGTTTTATTTTGTAAGAACAAAAGTTGCTTTTCCTGTAACAAAAATATCAGTGACACCGTTCACTGTACAACCACTTTTATGTAACAAACATTTACACACTACAAAATGCTATTCTTTCTTTTTGTTTAATGTTTTGCTGTGACACATTGCTCTTCCCTACTCTGCTCCTCCCTCCTCAGGTGACGGTTCATATTGCATCAACTGAAAAATAACAATAAAGCAGAAGTTAGAGGTTATAGTAACAGCTACCACTGTGTCTGTAAATGTAGTGAGAAATTTACAAGCACGTTACCCTGTTTCTCAGTTCTTTGTTCTCCTCCATGAGAAGGTTGCACTTCTGTTGTAGGTCGGCCAGCTCCATACGAAGAGCCTCAGTGTCTGCTGGCTCTGGACCAGCTGCACCGAGATGAAGCTTTATGAAACTGCACAGGCAATTAAGGGCATCGTGTACAATCAATATTCAACGTTATCTTTGGTTTAACTTGTTTTCTTCTGGGGCCATTCTTGCAAAGCAAAATGATGGTTTAGTTAGTTTCTTATGGGCAGAAGCTGCCTGTGAATTCCAATCTTCTGCCTGATTTACTCTCAATAATGTGCTATTCAACATGTTAACACCAATGCACAATAATTTAAAGCACCATTAACAACAGCTTCAATTCTCTAGGTAAGGTGGCGTTTTTCTTTTGCAATAAACCAGACATACCAAAGAGATTTTCAAATCAAATGCGCCGTTTTAAACACTCAAACTATTGGATATCATAGCATCATTGCTGTCGTCAAATTTGGATGAAAATGTCCAGCAGTCAGACAAGAAAGTTAATCTGAGAGGAGGCTGGCTCCTACAACCAGGAAATGATCCAAAGCAGACCTGAAAGTCCACTATGAACTACTCAAGGAAACATATGATGAAGCTTATGGGTGAGAGACGTTCCTAAACTCAAGCACAGACAGACCACTAGCTGGTTACTAACAGATATAACCATAAGGAAGTATGTTACTACTACAACAACTAAGGAGTGCCCACAGTTAACCACATGCCACATTTGGTTTGGTGAAACAAAAGAATTTCCTGTTTCATAGCAGAGGTTTTTCTTGACATTGTCAATTTAAAGCTCAAATACAACACTGTTCTTTCCCCCCCAATAATCAATATTTCGATCGATATTTCTTGTCAGACTGAACTAAGCAGCTTTGTATTTGTACGCCAATTATTCCCTCATAAAAATACAAAGCATACTTTGTTTTCTTCAACAAGAAAAAACACCAGCTGTGTATTACCAATAAAACTGCACACAGACGAAAAGGATACTCCAGTGCATTGTTAGGTTTGTCAGTCTCTTCATAAAGCGCCACTAAAACTGCAAGAAAAACCCACAAACGGATGGTTGAGAGGTTAAAAGTGCAGGAGTGAATTTAATAACACTTTAGATAACTGTTGATTTTTTTTGTAAACATACCGCTCGTTAAAGTGTCGAGGACTCCAGATTTTTCAAGATATCTTCTAAATTGTTCTCGCTTCGACTCTGACGCCTGAAACATGACAAATATTTGACATTGACACACAAATTAGCAGCACACTTTGTTAGGTTTTGCCCAGTAGCAAATAAATTATGTGGATTAATTTTAATTTGTGACGGACAAAACTATGACAGACAGTAAAGCACTTGGCGGAGCGCAATACCCCAGCTGCTAAATTTGCGTTAAATCTAAATACTTTGTGGGGGAAGTGAAGACTCTTTCCTTATAAATATGTTACAAATCTAACACTCACACTAAACATCTTTTTTTTTATGGTGCGTAACTCCCCCTCAATCTTATCTTAACCTGAACCATTCCTCTACCTGCTCCCAATTATTGGGAACTAACATTAACCATGATGCTAGGCTAGCTAACAGTCGGTCGACGTTAGCACATAGTTAGCTAGGTTTCTTCATAAAACCATAGCCATAGACTAGGCTAGGCTTCAGAGTTGGGAAAATAATAAGCAGCTACAGACCTTGTTTAGCCACTTACCCTGTAATGTGCCATGGGTGCGATGACAGCTCTGTAACTTACGGCTGAGTAAAACTTGTGACAGGTTAATTAAGTCTAAGTACTAGCAGCCGTCTGCCCCAGCCAAGACGCGAATGGCTCGGTTGCTATGACAACACAACACAAGCCGGTAGTAGGTAGGAGAAAATGTGTTTGGTTAATTAAACTGTTTTGTAAAAAAAGGACCGCTGAATATCACTTAAGTAAAAAATATCATTTATGTTTGAGATCTGGGTTGTTTTTAAGACCGGTTTAGTTATGTGATGTACGAGTTAAACCCTCAAACTCATCTCCGTGTTGCCAAGCAAAGAAGCTGGGTCACATTGTTGCCATATTTGACTAATAACCTGACACTCAATTAGAGAACTCAATCGGAGTTCAAAATCATACTATCTATACACCTTGTAGTTATATATTTAAGCGTCTGGGTGTCGTGGGTGTTGGTGAACACTCATTATGCATCTCTATTTATCCTCTGAAATACAGTGAAAGTAGTCAAATTTGTGGTAAAGCCTCTACAACTGGCAACACCAACAGCTAGCGTGAGAAGAGGGCGGGCCAACCGCTGTCCAAGTGCTGCGGCGCCATATTCTCAGTGTAGATCTATAAAACATGCAAACCGGTTTCTCTGGATGTTTTAAAGATGGCGTAGCCACTCCAGTATGTTTATCATCGCTTCTTTGTGTAGCGCGTTTCACTGCCCTCCTCACATGACTGTTTTTCTTTGGTAGAGAAAAACACAACACATTCCTGCACACATCATTTGTTGTTTTGCCGGCTACGGTATGACACAACTAATCGACTTACATGTTCTTATACATTCAGTACAACGGACCAACCTGTCATAAACAAGCATCTTCATTTAAAATCGCTGCCAAGGTAAGCTGTATTTAACAAAATAGTAAAATATTAGTTAAAGCCTAACTAGTTAACTTTTAGCTACTAGTTGGTGTTTTACAGTCCTGTGTGTTCTTATTGATATACACCTGGTGGTAGAAGTATTCAGGTACTTTATTTAAATAAAAGTAGCAATGCCACAGTGTACTAATACTGTTACAAGTGAAAGTACACGTAGCTACAGGTGTATTAGTATCAAGATATACCTGCTGAAAATGATCCCGCGAATACTACACTTCACATGGATTTATAGTATGTTATTCGTTTATAAACAATAGATTATTATACTGTATACATTACAACACAGTACCTGCATAAAGGTACTTAGTCACTTTGTACCAGTCCCAACACTAGTACAAATACCAAACTGTGAAAAAATACATTTAAATTCAAACTTTTCTGAATGGAAAAAAAGAAAATGTACTAAAAAGCCTGTATATTGCAAAGAAATTAACTGACCTCAATTAACTGTTAGTTGAAATTGTTATTACTCCTCAGATTTGTTTTAATTATTAGCGTCCACATTGTGTCTATAAAGGTTTAATGACACAACTGAATGGACCAGAACTGAAACACTTGCATTGGCTGCTACAGTAGCATAACTTTTACAGTGCATCCCAGAGTAGAAAGCAGAAATGGGCATAATACATAATAGATTAACTGTTGTAGGCAGGAAAACGATCTCATGACAGACTCTCATGTACATAGTCACAAAGACACTCACTGCAGACATTGATGTAATTGTAAACAGTAAACTGTATGTATGATGTGTGAAGTCAATAACTGTATTGATAGAGTGTCTGTATCTTATCCGTTTCTGTTAGTTGAAATGAATTTGTTATTATATATTTACAAGATTTACTTTCATACACTTTTCAAAAGATTAGGAAAAAATGCAGGTAAAGGAAGAAATAACATGTACTAAAACAGTATCCTTCAGTTTAAGCCTTCCACTTTCTTCAAAAACATCTTAATAAATGAACAATACTAAAGTGTGGGCATGGTTAACCAGTGCAGATCCACACTTCCTCTAGCAACAGAGCTGGATCCCAGTTTCTGTTTAGAAAGATAAAAAAGCTGTACTTCAGTTACATGAAACCTTTTTAAAACTTAACCGGTAAGCTTGGATAGAAATGTGTTAATGAAGGGCAGGGTGGTTTAACCTAGTTACTGAAAGTTAAAGGGTTTTACCCAGCAACAAAACCAGTTAGTTGTGTTTGCATGTGATCTTTTTGCTCCTCTTTAACAGGTTTCCAGTTCAGTTGTTTTATGAATGTTTTATGAAACCTGCCGCCCCTCAGTATTTCAATAAAAACCCAAATCCCCTAATGTGTCGTTTCGCTTGACTTGTGTTATATTTATTCTGTCATGTGTTTATCTCACATCCTCTTTGAATGTCACAGTGTTTTTCTGACTTTGGGTTTCTCCCTCATCTGTCCAGTAGATTTACTGGATGCCATGACTCACTGATATCCTTTTATTGATTTAATATTTACTGATTCAGCGACTGCAATGCCTCAACCAGATGGCTGCTCCATCAACTCTGCCCTTTCGGACGGGGAAGACAGTGAACCCCTCGTCAAACCTGATGCAGGTGTGTTTCTAGTTGTGGCAGAGCATTTTTATTCATGTAAGAGTTTATATTTGCTAAATGCCAAAACTCTTCAAGACCAGAAGTTCATGCAACTATCAATTATTTTAATTACTGATTTATAACCTGATTACATTTTAGTTATATTAAAAACACACTTTGTTTAAGTTGAAGGTTTGATTCCGGTGTCTCTTTCTGTCCAGCCAGTTGTCAGGAAAAAAAAATTCCATAATTGTTGTCTTTCTTGCTCATCACTCAGTAAAACAAGTATTTCTCTGCTTGTGACACTGCAGTTTATGCCTGTTGTACCAAAACAGACTCAGTTACTGTCAGTGACAAAGAGCAGGTAGTATTTGTAGTAATTACTATGCAACAATGTCCTGTTTACTACACAGTTCTGTAAATAGCTCAGAGAAGTGTGTTTCTTTGGTTCCTCAGCAAAACCTTTGTCAGAAATCAGCACTTTAGTGGTTAGAGATGACTCGTTATATAACCCTTAATGAGGTTTCCAACATGTGATGAAATCACCTGCTACTGGAATAAAAACATAAAGATATACAGTAGCTGAATGAGCCATTATTGGCCTTTTAGCTACAGTTTAACACAGAAGCCATTTATAAGGTAAAGTCAAAGGTTCAAAAGTACAACATGCAGTAATACTGTGGTTGTTTGGTGTGTGTTATGAAGTATATGTAATAAAATGGTATAGAACTGTAGAAGTCCTGGGACCAACATGTATCCTCATGCCTGCTTTTCATTATCTGAGCAAACTCGTTTTCAAATTCATCACAGTCCATTTTCCTGATAGTCTAATGTGTGAAATGTTTTTTATTTAAGCAGAAAACAGGATTTAGTTAATCTGAACACTAAGTTTCCACGGTGATGCTGTGACCTCAGTCCTGAATAAATGTGAATATTATTGTTCTCATTGTGAACAGTTCCTCCTTGGTGCTGCTCGGCTCGCCTCAACCTGGCAATCCTGATGTTCTTCGGGTTCTCCGTGGTCTACGGCCTGCGTGTAAACCTCAGTGTTGCCATGGTCGCCATGGTGAACACCACAGACTCCTCACCATCCTCAAACAACTCAGTCCACGCTTGTCCGCTGCCGTCTGAAGATAACAGCACTAACGGTTTTGTACAGCCTGACGGGGTAATCTATTTTCTTTTTGTATTTTTGTTACTGTCTCCAAACTTAATTTAGAAATATAAATAATTTAGGGTTTATTAGTAGTAGCATGTATTTGTTATCAATGTGTTATATGTTACTATATTATTCCTCGTCTCTCTGTCTCTCAGTTAATATGAATCTACCTCTGTGTTCGTCTTAACCCAGATACCTCAGTACTCGTGGGACTCTGAGACTCAGGGCTGGCTGCTCGGAGCGTTCTTCTTCGGCTACCTCTGCACGCAGATCCCTGGAGGTTACCTGGCCGGTCACTATGGGGGGAGTATCTTCTTGGGTTTGGGTGTGCTGGGCACGGCTCTCCTCACCCTGCTCACCCCTCTGGCTGCTCAGCTTGGGTCGTACTGGCTGTTTGCACTACGAGCAGTGGAGGGCTTTGGGGAGGTAAGACCAGGCTGGACACTGCGAAGGCACTTCTGCACATTATGATCTTTGCACCTGTCCTTTACGTTTATTTTATGGAAGCATTACATCAGCTTATATGACCTTCAGTGAAATATTGAACTCTTGAAATGATAAAAATCAGCCACTTTCACATATCTTAATTTATATGTTAATGTGAAGAATATTACAGTTGCCACGTGTCATGTCATGTTTCATGTGCTCCACAAATTGCTTTTACCGTTGCAGGAACTTTGCACTTCGACAAAGCAGTATTAGTCGATATTTGCATTGCATATCAAGGTTTTTTCCTGAAAAACTAAACCTGTGCTCATCAGTCTACATCCATGTGTCTTCAGGGTGTGACGTTCCCAGCCATGATGGCGATGTGGGCTCGGTGGGCTCCACCTCTGGAGCGCTCTCGCCTGATGAGCTTTTCTGGATCAGGGGCCAACTTTGGAGCCTTTGTGGCTCTGCCCCTTACTGGCGTCATCTGCCAAGCACTGGGCTGGCCCGCCGTCTTCTACATCTGTGGTGAGACAGAGAGACCTAAATATATCACATACTCATAAAAATAAAATACATCCATCGTAACAAACACAGTGGAGCGAAGGAGAGAAGAGGCTAAAGGTGGGAGAACTGACTAAAGATAAAATCATAATCTTTTTAATAATAATCAACTGGACTATATTGTTCAGCCTGACAACTGGTACTGGGCTACATCCATTCACTTGGTTTGATGACCAAACGCTTACATTATTGAGGCTTTCTGAAGATATAAAACATCATAAAATTACATGACATGATCTCTATTTACTTGAAATGGGGTTTTGGACAGTTTGGACAAATTTCCTATGTATAATGTAAAGAAAATTAAACTATAGTTTTTAGTTTGCACACTGAAGCAGTTAGCTGAATTATCTCATATTAATGTGCTATGAAATAAATACAACCTTTGGGCATTAACATACAAGAGTTAAAATGTAATTTAATGACAGTTGGACTTCATCACTGTCAGTAATTTGTGTGACAAAGGTTATAACAATTACAATTGCAAAAGTAATGCTTTATTATGGCAAATCAAAAATACAAAATATTGTATGGTCTTCTGATACTGTAGCATTATTTCTCTTTGGCTTATGTTAGTGAAAAAATAGTTTTCCTGTTATCGGGCTCCAACACACTGTACATCTCTCTTTGTCTTTCAGGAGGCGCTGGTTGCATCTGGGCTGTCTTTTGGTTTATTTTTGTGTCCGATGACCCTCGCACTCATCGCCGTATCAGTAAAGAGGAGAAAGATTACATCATTAACTCTCTTGGACCCCAGGTACACATGAAACATTAACAGCAGGGGTGCGCCACATCATACCGTCCACAATAATACAGGTTTAATTTTTTACCTGATAGGAAAGAACCAAAATGAGGTAATTATGTATGACAGCGCATTTATGTTATCTAGTGTGCACAACAGCAACACAAGCCAAATATCTGAGAACCACAACAGTGTGTCAGCATCAGATGACAACTAAGTACCTAAGAAGAGAGCTGCTTGAGTTTTACCAGGTACATTTCTCTCCGAGAGCAGGTCACATAACTTAGGACTGCAGATGGCTAAATAAGGCAGAGATCATTTTTAAATCAACATCTGCCTAAAGTCCAACTGAATATGAAACTAACACAATAGTGTAATCTAATAGTACAAATCTAAATAGGTCACTTTCCACCACAGATTTCTTTTATTCGGACAGTTTGTGAAGCGTATCAGATGTCTCGCTCTCTCTCTCTCACTCTGCGCACGATTTAGAAAGCAGCACTTTCTGTCACTATACAGTTAAAATGAGTCAGAGATAGAAGAGAAAAAGATGATTTCATGTAGAATATGCAGATTTCCAAGTTTCTTTGCATGTAAACTCCTGGAGGAAGCAGCTTTTTATATGGAACCTGGTTACTTACCTGTATGTAAACCCACTAGAAAAGAAAGATAAAATTCTCTTTGTTGTGTCTGCACTAATAAATGCTGCAGTCACTGATAACTATCTATAACTTTACTTTGCTGATTATTACTGAATACCTATTTACTGAATTAATGATATGTAGTAATTTTTCTATATCGCCATAAACATCATTATTGTAAATTTGCTTGAAATTTTGTGATATCATTTTGAGGCTATATTGCCCACCCCTAATTAACAGAGGTGTTATTTATCTTTTGTCAGACTTGCTGTACTCTGTGTAGCTGTTAAAAACGGAGCATGTAGAAATGCACTGAGAGAAAACTTTTTCTTTTCTGTATTTTATCGTGGTCAGTATCACACTAATCTTTAAATTATGCTGTAAATGTAGTTATAAATTAATAATTGTGGGCCGTACTGACTGAATTCTTGTTGTCAGCCTGTTTGTTAAGCAACTCGTATATTATAGTTTATGTCATCTGTGTTGCTAATTAGGTCAATAGCAGGAGAAAAGGTGCTTTTTGCATGAGCCACAACAAACATTTATTAGTATTAGTCATACACACTTTAATCAAGCTGTGCTTTTAAAACTAGTGGTTTGACACCGACCTATCCGTCACTCCTTTACTCTGCATAAGAGAGGTTTTTTCAGTTCCCTTATCAGACTCCTTGTTTCCGCTTTCCTTAATTTTCTCTTTCTTTCCTAATCTCCTTCATCTTTATATTATAAATTATCTTTATTTCACTTCCTAATAAGGAGTGATTTCCACATTCTCCTTGTAACTGTGATGTTTTATTCAAAGATTTTGTTTTGTTTTTTTTGTTGTTTTAATTTTAACTGAAACTGCAGGGTACAGGTCACGGCTGGTCTGTGCCTGTGCTGCCCATGATGACGTCTGTGCCGTTGTGGACCATCATCGTTACCCAGATGTGTTGGAACTGGGCCTTCTACACTCTGCTCACATCTCTGCCCACGTACATGGACAACATCCTGCACTTTGACCTCAAATCGGTGAGGTTTAAGTAGCTTTTTCCTGCGTTTTGTGTTAAAAAACAGACAAATATAAGTAAATATAATGCGCATATGTTAAAGAAATACAGCAGATTTGGCCTGTAGTACAGTTTCATCTGTCTCCATCTTCTTGTGTTGGATTATTTATTATTCTGTAGCCTAACACTGTCACTATATTGTGTTATGTAGGAACGCTGCTATTAGTTAAAAATGTATTAAATGACATAGTGGAGGAGCTGTGTTGTGAAATAAGAATTTGTCTTGAATTGCAGCTTCTGAAATGTGATGTTTGAAAATTAAAACCTTTGGTTTGGACATAGTTTTGAGTTTAGTTTTTATTTGAGTTTAACACGTGATTCTGACATTTAACTGACTAAATGATAGACTGATTATTTAAAATATAACCCTCTCTCATCAAACAGCTTTTAGTCATCAAATGTTGAATACAACTCCCCAGGGCATCAAGTATCAAATCTGTCTGTGTCTCTTCCTCCAGAACGGCTTCCTGTCTGCTCTGCCGTACCTCGGCAGCTTGTTGTTCTCCACACTCTCTGGTTTCGCAGCAGACAGCCTCATTGAGAGGAAGGTGTACAGCATCACTGTCGTACGAAAGATCTTTACCCTCGCAGGCAAGTGAACTAAGCCCTCCCAGATCCTCTTTGTGCGCTCTTTCACATACATTTGTGTGCGCTCTTGTATACACCTGTGTCTGCGCGATTGTGTCTGTATCAGCTGACTGTCACGGGACCATGGATACAGATTTTGAGGAAGTTAAAGGGAATCTGAGAAGTAATTTGTGGTCATCTTTCATTACACACAGTATGTATTGAACTTTCGACTGCAGTGTTTTGGCTCTGACGCAGAGTTTGTGCCTGCACCTGCAGAAGTTTTATTTATACAGTTTCTACTTGTTTTGTCTCTTACATGGCATTTTAAGAATTAAATCTTCCCACAAAAGGGGAACAAGGAGAGCCTTGTATGAAAATGATCCTAATGATCAAACGTTAGAAACACTTGCATCCTCGTGAACAGGTGGTCTTCATCAGAAATACCTGAAACTGACATATTCTTAGGGAATTCAGTGAATCTGACTTGGGACATTGATATGAGCAAACCAGATAAAAGTAAGAAAAATGTATGATGAGAATATGACAGTGTAGTTGCCTGAAGCTCAGAGACAAAAGCTGCTTAGGCTTAAGAACATATCTAGACATGGCATGTGAGAATACAAACATTTAAGTCAGAAAT
>OMLM01020897.1:25729-60182 GCA_900302695.1 Helostoma temminkii | reverse complement strand
ATGATCAACGACCAGGGCGGATTTACAAAGGGAGCAAGTGTGTGTGTGTGTGTGTGTGTGTGTGTGTGTGTGTGTGTGACACTCACACACAAGCCTCAATTCAGATGCTTCAAAACACAAAATGTTCCTCTGTTACTAAACCAATCATGTGATGATTGCATGACTTTGTGCCAATATAAACTAAACATGCCATAGTGATCAGGAGACATAACCACACTGCTCCAAAAAAAATCTCAACAACATATTGGTGTGACAAAACAAACAAATGTGTGACTGATGCAGAATGCAGACTCATCCTTGGGCATTTAACCCAGAGGTAGAACTAAAGCTGTGTTATGTCTTGTTTGAGTCCACTTTGCTCTTCAAGAAATTTCTACTGGGTCAGCTAGATAACATTTAGAGCAACTACAAGACTGAACGGATACAAAGCAAATTAAACGCACAAACTAAAAATAAAAAATTATATTTTTGTGGAAATTCATCCAGGTTGTGGTATTTCTCATATTTTCACATATGACAGGAGAAGCAGATTCAGGAGCCTTCAGCAAGTCCAGCAGCCTAGTGGAAACTGTTTTAACAGTGGAAATAAGTGAAATATTCACATCCACAGTTTCAGTTGCTTTTCAAGTGAAACAGCTGAAAACTGATCTATGAAGTTCATCCGTTTGTCTGTAGCTTTTATTTTTGTAAATTTACACCACAGACTTTAGTTGGGAATAAAAACTACACAATAAAATTGTTAATACCAAAATTAATGCATGGCACCAAACTAGGAGCAGGACAACTGAATGTATTGACACGTTTTCAGTCTTTGGAAAAAGGATTTTACTTAAAGGAATTTGAAACAACTTGAGGTTTCCTTCACCGCATTTGTTAACACATATTTTAGAGGTAAAGTTGCTTCCAGGATATTGTTTGCACATGGTAAACTAACCATGTTTTTTGATACAACAGCAAAACAGAAATTGCCCTAACTGTGGCAGCTGGGCTTTGGGCTGATTATTTCATACAGTTCCTGTCTATATCCACAAGGTGGCACAAGAAAATCAACGTCTGCCCTCTGTAATCATCAACGTTGGGGGAAGAAATGATTAATAGTGGAACACAAACATTTTGAGTAATAACTGATCAACACAGCTGTTACAGCATGTATGTTAAGTCGAAGGTGGATATTCAGCTACAGATGCTACAGAGACATCTTGTATTACAACAGTCAAAAAATAAATACATTTTAAAATTTAAAAAAAATCTTCTATTTAAAATAATACATGAAATAAAAACAATTAAATCTTTAAATACAGATATTTTCAGAGAGTCAATTACTTGCCTCAGTCTCAGTATTACTGACGTAAACAGGTAAACATGGTTATATACCTGGTTACACTTTTAAATAATCCAAACAATTACTTCAACAATTTCAGTTGTAAGTCAAACAAACTATGTACATATTTAAGTGTCTGTATATGTATATATTATTTAATATAACTAAACCGTATTTAAAACATATTGTTCTCACTAGTAGGATTGATGTTTTGAGAAGTCAGTTTCTTAGTGGAGTACTTGTACTTTGGTCCTTAGTTGTTTACTTCAACTTGAGTAAAGACTTTTAGTGCAGTGGAGGAATTATTTGTTTATTTTTACTCAAGCGCGAAGGGTGTATGACTTATTTCCACGGTTTTGCTGGTGCTTGCATCAGATTATTGAAGAATGAACCGGATGTTGTTTTTATGAACCCGGTGCGGTGTTACGGGATTTTTCGTCCCCCTTTCAGTCGCACTTTACTTCGCAGGATACTGCTACATGTTGGTCAATGTTGCTCTGTGAAAACGCCGAATGAGCCACCATAACCACAGTTTTATTTTTTGTTAAGATGATCCGAGTATAGCTTTTATTGGCGACTTTATGGGCGTATCCATACTAAAATCGAAGGGATTATACACGTGCTAACGTTTTGATTAGCTTAAAGAAATCGACATTTTCTGAAGCTAGCTAGCTGACCTGTAATTTACTATTTTAAACACGTGTGACGTGAAAATTTATATTGTGAGTCCTCACACGACTATAAAACATAGTTTTATTTACATTTAAAATGTAATTAAATCGTTTTTGTTTGTTTTTTTTACTTAGCCAGCTAGCATTAGGTACTGTTAGCTAGTAGTAATAGCTGACAGTAGTAGTACAAGAACTATTAAAAGTAATGGGTTATGTCCCGTATCTGGTTGTTGTTTTTCTAACATAAAGTATACAGTGGACAGTCCTGTAAGAATTAATACTTAAGCCTACTTCTATTTTGCAGCTTTACATTTAAACACACACACACAAGCAACACTGGTTTTGCAAATAATTTCAAAATAAAGCTGACTACAGGTGAAAGGTTTTTATTTATTTATTCGATTTCTGTGAGACATTTAACATATTTGATGGGGATATCAGATAATTATATAAATTCTGTACTCAGCTTTTGCTGAGTTAAATTTTGCAGCAAGGAAGTGACCTGTTAAATTTTCACAAACCTTCCTTTACTTTCTTGTTTGGCCTTAATTTTGCCCTGTTCTTGTGCTCAAGTAAAGGAAAGCTGATGCAAGTTTCATTTTTAGATAAGACATATGGTGTAAATTATGAGACACTGGACCAAAAACATTACCCTTTGTTAGAAGTGAGATGGATGTTTGTTTTAAAATGTATTCAAAATGAAATGTGCAAATCCTCCCAATAATTTCATGGATCCAGCAGATTCAAAAAAGCCCCGTGACTCAATATACAGTATGTCTAACCATTTAAATTTTTGGTTAGAGAATATGTGCTTATTGTTAAGCTTTTTTCTATAGCTCAGTTAATACAATGTGAATACTAAAATAAAACTAAAATACCACACAAACATAACAGATAACAGGAAGACAATGAAAGAAACTTAAGAATTTAAATAGAGATCTTCCCCCTGGGTGAAAGCCAAATGTGTGTGGGTGAAATGTCCTGCAGCCCCCAATGCAGAAAGTAAACATTTAATGAAGTAGCCACCCAGTGTCGAGGCTGATATACATATGATAAGCCTATGACTATTTAGCACTCAGGGTGTGGGACAGGTGCAGACAATACCCTCGGCACCAAAAGGGAAGGCTTTGTTTGCAAGTGTGAACCGTGGTGTTTGCAAGTAGACAGTGGGTGTGGGGGTGTAGCTGTAGCCAGCAGGAGCCATGGGACTGACTGTGTTGCAAATGTGCTTTATTAGCATTAGCTGTTCCCAGAGGTTCAGTCTATTTACATACACTGTGCTGACATTGTAATTTAGATTGAATTACTCTAAACTCTGTCTCTATGCATATGAATGTCAATGCTGCAGGATTTTCTGAATGTTGGCGTCGATCAGAGTCAGTCAGAGCCTTTTTTCTGTCGCACCCACACAGACACAGATGGATCGTGTTTCTTAAATCTGGCCAGCAAACACGACTCTGATGATTGAGGACTGTTACCCACTGAAAACTGTAGGTTTAAACTGCACCTGATAATGTTTCGTAATCACTTTACTGATATATATCCAGCATCTACACACATACATGTAAATGTTTGTGGACCTGTACTTACTGTATATTTGGTTTATGACCGTTTTCATATTTTCTACTTGGCCCTCACTAGTTTCAGCTAAGAGGACTCACAATGCTGCAGTAATTGGAGGGAGACACAACATTGTTCTAGTGATGTGGTGAAAAACATGTTATACAAAACTACTTTGCCACTTAATATACACATTTATGTCATAAATGTATAAAAAATCAAAAGCTGAAATCTCTCAGACAAAACCTAAACTCTAACATCTGTGGAGGCCTGACGGTGACAGGTCACAGTCACTTCACATATGATCTGATGGACTGAGAGGATCAGGATCAAAAATAGGATAAACTATAAACTCAATTCCAGGTGTTACCCTGGAAGAAGCTGTAATTGCTGCCAAAGAGGCTTCTATATAGGACTGATTCAAGGCTGTACATTTGTAAAGGAAATTTCTTTTATACATTTGCAAACCTGTTTTCACTTTTGGTGTGGCAAGTCTGTGTGTGTCTTTGTGGTATTAAACTGCCCTGATGGTCTGATGACTGAGCAAAGAAAACACGTTTTCACTTTTTCAGTATGACTAATTGTGTGGCATTTCTCACTCTGTATTTTTACAAACCAAACAAATCAAATAATGAGGAGACTGAGACATAATCATGATCATTAGCTGGTGCTTTATACAGAAACTAGTTTTAATTGTTCTGACCCAACTAGAATAATAACATACTAATTACACAGCAGTTGATGTATAATTATATAAGAATTATCTCCCTCTTAAAGAAAACTTTTACATTTAGCATTTTCCTGATGATCAATACAGTAGATACTACTGAGTAACATACTGAAAACAGTATTGACTGGTACAAGTAGTTTTCTCAAGTAAAGGACCTTTCACCTCTGACACCAGTGTGGGAACCAAATAACTGCCTGTTTCCTGCTGGGTAACAGCTCTTTGTGAAAGGCTGTCTCCTGTTTGAACGTGACAGAGTCCCAGTGCTCAAAGCTAAATCCTTAAAGAAACTGGTTTTCCAGATTGGTGTGGAAGAACTGGAAGGACTGGCCTGCTCAAAGCCTGGATCTCACCTCTGTGTTCGAGTGGGACACCAACTGTGAGCCAGGTCTCGTCACCCAACATCAGTGTTGGACCAGAAACAAAGTTTCCAGTTTCCCACTGGAGACACTATAGGGAAGAAAGAAGCTACAAAGGAAAAACCTTATTGCAGCACTAGATTAAAGTCTGAGGATCAGCTAAGTCAGCATGATTCGTGGGGCACATGTTTATAATGTCCTGGCTCGCCCATAGAGCCGTGCAGATCTCGTGGCCAAAATACAGTCATATAAAAGTCTGTGTGTGTCTTTATGGCGAAACTGTCCCTAATGATCTGATGACTGAACAGAGCAAAGTACAACAGCTGTGCTCTCATTTCAGACACTAACCAGAGAGGGGGAAGCATGAGAGTGTTTCAGTGAGTGTGTGTGAGAGAGAGAGAGAGAGAGAGTGTGTGAAAGAGAGCCAGGCAGACTGGCAGTCACTCCCTGGCAGCATGTCAGAGATGAATCATCCAGTAGGAGAGGTGATTACAGAAACAAGAGGGATGTGAACATTTATACAGCGTGAGAAAATCATGTTTGTTAGCATAGATAGATAGATAGATAGATAGATAGATAGATAGATAGATAGATAGATAGATAGATAGATAGATAGATCAGAACTCACCTAGTCAAGAGGGTGGTGGTTTTGTAATCTGCCATCTACTCTTCTTATATTCAGTATGTTTTCATCTTCATGTTCATGTACTCTGAAGTTGTTTTAATAGGACTTATTGTAAAACTAGATGCTACTATGCCACACCGATGCTAATAATAACCTGTTCAAACCACATTTTTCAGATCCAGTTACTCAACTTTGGAAGCCAGTAGATTTACAAATTTTCCTACATTATACTTTGGGCTGATCTAATGGGATGTGATCCTTTATTTAGTTATAAGTACTAATACAACACCATAAAACTAGTTGATCGGAAGTCCTATAATGAGTCCTGTAATCAGGAAAATGTACTTAAATGTACACAATGCTTTCAAATAGCCGTGAATATTTCTCATGTATTGGTGTAAAAGCACTGTAACATTTTCATTCATTAATCTGATTATTATTTTCAGAATAATCAACTGATAGTTTTCAGAGTTACACCTTCACATTGCTTTGTTTAGTCCAAACTTCAAAACAACTAAAGAGACAAATACATATTCTTGAATGAGGGAACAGAAATCATATTGTCAACTATCAAAACAGTAACCAATTAATTTCAAGATAATTGATTCATCAATTAATCAAGTCATTATGTCAGATCTATCTGTATGTGTACTCTACTGTGAATATGTTAATTTCAACATTAAGTCTGGAGGGAAAATGCTTCGACTATACTCAATTACAGTACGACTGATACTATGAATTCGTCAAGTCAGATAAAAGTTTAATGATCACCAACAGGGAAATTCACTTGTTACAGTAACTTGAAAAACAAGTTAAACGATACAGTAAAAAAACAATGATGTGAATGAAAGTGTGTGTATTGTTGTTGAGATTATGCACACATCTTGTTGTACAGTCTTATGGCAGTGGGCACAAAAGACTGACTGAAACGCTCTCGCTTTTTGGTAGAATCACTCTGTGGCTGAAGGAACTTCTAGTCTACCGCAGTTCATCAGTAAGTGGGTGAGACGGATTGTCCAGGATAGCACTGTCCACCTTCATCCTCTCTGCCACAGCCTCCAGACTGACCAGTTCCAGTCCTACTACAGATTTTGCCTTCTTGATCAGCTTGATCCAGTTTAAACAGTTGCCCTCACCCTCCTTGATGCCCCCAAACACAGTATAGCCCATGTTTGATTCAACAAGAACTTGGCTACAAATATAATACATGTACTTAATAGTTACTTTTCTTTACAATAAGAACTTACATTTTGTGCCCATTGTGTGTTTTTTTAATAACATCTGTGAGACCATCTGGTGAAAGCACACTTCTCGTCATTTTACCCTCATGTTTGAAGATACGTTTAGCACACTGCCACTCTCTTTCTGCTCTTATCTCTTCCCCCCTTTTCCCCAATTCTCCAGCAGCCTCTCTCCAGTCCTCCCTCCCTCCCTGGCTCCTTCCCCACCTCTCGCTCTGCTTCCCCCCACATCGGCTTCACTCTGAGCTGCGCTGAGCGAAAGCAGCAGCTGCCAAGTCCAAGTGGCCGTTACCTGAACTAGAGGGAAAGCCGAGAAAGGAGTTTGTGTATCTGTGTGTGTGTGCGCCAAGGGATTCCTGCTGCCTCTATACTGGGCGATATGCCACAGTGATGCAGGAGGAGACTGAATCTGACCTCATGACCCACAAACAGCATCCCAATGATAAAACAGGCCTGATTCTTATAAGTATGATTATTAACTGCTTTATATGATGGTTATGATAAAAAAATCATGGTAAAATTAATGAACGACCAAAATTAGGCAATAACAGCCGAACCCGTAGTCACACCACTCCCTTACAACACTTTTAATTCAATCAAACACTTGCATGTTTGCCTGTTGGGATGTAAATTCCAGGCAGATAAGGCGTCTTCAAATCAGCAGGAGTGCATCTTTTCAAATTCCAGCCTCTGTTTGAATGCAAATGTTGTTTGGCCTTAGATTTAGATTTAGATAATCTTGTCAGGCAGGTATTACCAGAGAAAGGGGTTCAGTGAGGGGTCTGGAGGTGAACTTTGGGCTATTACAGCCTCTAGCGTAGGTTGTGTTATGTGAAATGTTTTAAAGTTAATATCCCAGCTTCATGTGATCAGGTAATCAGTTGTGTATTTCTGTCGCTAATAAACACAAAATCCGTGGATAAATGAAACATGGGGTCCTGTTCTTGTATGTCACAGATATTTTAGTTGCTTTTATTAACATTTTCTATTGAAGGTACAATCTGCCTTAACATTGTTATACTACTATGCAGATTTTGTTTCGCTTCTGTATAATAATAATTGCCAGTGATTGAAAAAAATTCACAAAACCTTAACTTTCATTAAGTTAAAGGACCAATACTACACTACATTACAAGTAAAAACCCTGCATTCAGTGTCTGTTAGCTGGTATGTTATCATGTTATATTATCAGATTATTAACACATCAAAGCATATGAACTAGCATTTAACTGTAATTAATTTTTGCAGAAATACTGAATGTCACATTGTTTGGCCTCATAGTTAATTAAATTAAATCATGTTAAATTTTCTAACAAATCAGAGACATATAAACCCAGATATCTATAGCTGACTAATAAAAGCCCTTATTTTATTAGTACAAATATCTCAAATTTGTAATTAGTAGTATTTGTTTATGTACCTTTGCGAGAAAACTCTCATTGGTGCCTGACATTCATAATTTAAGAGCGGACAAATATCTCCTAGTTTTAAGTCACTATTTGTTAATGAATATATTTCTTTGTCGTCAGTATTATGGAGTCTGTGTTGGGTTTTGTGCCACATGCATGACCATCCGGCGGTGCGTGAGGGATCATACATGTAGCAGGCGGTTCATCCGGTGTCGTGCTGACGTTTTTTGCAGGAATGTGTGTGATTTGCGGGGTTTTCATCGACGAGGGCGACGGGAAGTTAGGCCGCCTCCCATCCTGTATAAAAGCTCCCAGTTCAAGCCCAGTCTTCCTCTTTCTGTTACCTGGCTAGGGGCAGCAGCTTTGGCCGTGAAAACCCAGAAACACCGGTAAGTTCGGCTTTGATTCATTCAGTGGATAGAGAGCCAGGGTTTGAGTTATAAGTAGTTATGGTGTTTAATAAGATGTAGTTTTTTCTTAATAGTTAACACAAAACTCCGCCTTTTCGGTTATGTAACTTCACACTAACCTGTGGCTTTTTTTTTTTTTGTCGTGGAAGCCATAAAATTTAAGAGTAGTTATCAAATGTTGTGTTTTCTCATGTGAATAATATCAATGTGTTTTGTGTTATTTAATTTACTGAGCATATATTCAACTTTTTAACGTAAAAAGGATTTGTAATGGAGGATGAAAGAATGTGGGGGGAAAGGAACAAAGAAGGGGGCTGCCGCTGTTGAAAGCGGAGATCCGATGATGCGGGAATGGCATTTCTTTATTTTCCCTGCTCATGAAACAACTGCACATATTTTCCGGCGACAGGTGTTGGGAGTCTGGCTAGGATAGCCGATGAATATTTGGGGAGCTTTGTAACTTTATACGACGTGGCCCATGGAGTAACACGTGTCTCAGGCTGGCCTGTGGCCGACTGAGGCCTAGCAGAAGCCGCCGCCTGTTAGCGGGTCGGCTACCACAGCCTTACTGTTATGGGAAATAAAACTCAAATTATATGTTAAGCGTATTCTAAATGACCTTCAATGTGTTCGTCAAGTGGCTGGTGAACGAGTATCAGTGAAATATTCAAATTATGCTAGGCCCAATGTATCACGGCTCGGCTAACGTTTCTAAGCTAACGTTGGCAGTTAAATGTTCAACCACTGAAAAATGACGGTGCTTCTTGACACAAACTAAAAGTTGGCTCTATATTTGATTTGTCGCTACAGAAACTAAAACAATGGGAAAGGAAAAGACCCACATCAACATCGTGGTCATTGGCCATGTCGACTCCGGCAAGTCCACCTCCACCGGCCACTTGATCTACAAGTGCGGAGGAATCGACAAGAGAACCATCGAGAAGTTCGAGAAGGAGGCCGCTGAGGTGAGCAGTTCAGTTTTCTTATCTTCATAACCGTTACAGTCGAGTCCAAGATGGCGGCGTCAGCGTGCCCCTCCAAGCCCTGTTGCCCGGCACGAGGGTGTAACTGATGTGTGCGCGCACGCAGGGTGCGGCTAACGTAGTGACGGTGACGCAGCACTTTGTTCAGCACAGGCCTCAGGCTGTCCAACAGAGCAGACAGACGTTTGAGTAATTTACATTCAGAAAGGAATTTTCAGAAATTCAGAAAGCAGCTTGATGATTTGTCAATATATAGTTCTCACAATGTTCCCTAAAATTTGACAAGCCACTGAATGAAGTTTTGTAGACTAATTTCTGTACAGTATGACATTAACAAGATGACAGTTTCTAACTCGGTCAGCAAATATTCACATTAAACAAAATTTCTGTGAAATTAAATGTAAACATTGGCTACATCTGTTAAACCCACTGAAAGAAGTTAAGACTAATCATATGTTCACCTACAGATGGGCAAGGGCTCCTTCAAGTACGCCTGGGTGCTGGACAAACTGAAGGCCGAGCGTGAGCGTGGTATCACCATTGACATTGCTCTGTGGAAGTTTGAGACCAGCAAGTACTACGTGACCATCATTGATGCCCCTGGACACAGGGACTTTATCAAGAACATGATCACTGGTACCTCTCAGGTAATAATTGCGACAACATATTGGAAGCATATTCATACATTTGGATCAAGTATTCCATGAGTTGAACATCTGATTTGGCTCTTTAGGCTGACTGCGCCGTGCTGATCGTTGCTGCTGGTGTTGGTGAGTTCGAGGCTGGTATCTCCAAGAACGGCCAGACCCGTGAGCACGCCCTGCTGGCCTTCACCCTGGGTGTGAAGCAGCTCATCGTTGGAGTCAACAAGATGGACTCCACCGAGCCCCCTTACAGCCAGGCCCGTTTTGAGGAAATCACCAAGGAAGTGAGCGCCTACATCAAGAAGATTGGTTACAACCCTGCCACTGTTGCTTTTGTCCCCATCTCTGGATGGCACGGAGACAACATGCTGGAGACCAGTGACAAGGTGAGAAACTTGACATGTTTGGTTTAGCACACATAGTTGTGCTTGTTAACATGAACATAGACTGATGGCTTTATTTGTGGTGTGTAGATGAGCTGGTTCAAGGGCTGGAAGATTGAGCGCAAGGAGGGTAATGCCAGTGGAACCACCCTGCTGGAGGCTCTGGATGCCATCCTGCCACCTGCCCGCCCCACCGACAAGCCCCTGCGTCTGCCCCTGCAGGATGTCTACAAAATTGGCGGTAAGAATTATTAATCAATTATGTGAGAAATGAGAAATCCTCCATCAGTATCTTGAGTAATTAAAACAAATTCCTTTGCTCAGGTATTGGAACTGTCCCCGTGGGCCGTGTTGAGACTGGTGTGCTGAAGCCCGGTATGGTCGTCACCTTTGCTCCCCCCAACCTGACCACTGAGGTCAAGTCTGTGGAGATGCACCACGAGTCTCTGGTTGAGGCTGTCCCTGGTGACAACGTTGGCTTCAACGTCAAGAACGTGTCCGTCAAGGAAATCCGTCGTGGATACGTGGCTGGTGACAGCAAGAACGACCCACCCAAGGCTGCCGACAGCTTCAATGCCCAGGTTAGTTTTGAGCTTCAGTACCGAAATTCTGGTTACAGCCTCTTGTTTGGCAGATTTCTAAGTGTAAATTTGTCCACAGGTCATCATCCTGAACCACCCTGGCCAGATCAATGAGGGTTACGCCCCCGTGCTGGACTGCCACACTGCTCACATTGCCTGCAAGTTCAAGGAGCTGATTGAGAAGATCGACCGTCGTTCTGGCAAGAAGCTTGAGGACAACCCCAAGTTTGTCAAGTCTGGAGATGCTGCCATTGTCAAGCTGATCCCACAGAAGCCCATGGTTGTGGAGCCCTTCTCCAGCTACCCTCCCCTCGGTAAGTGGCTACTGTAAATCCTAAACGATTAATTTCAACTCTGTTGGTAAAACATGGCATTAAAGGTTTTTGCTCACCTTTTATCCACAGGTCGTTTTGCTGTGCGTGACATGAGGCAGACGGTTGCTGTCGGTGTCATCAAGGCTGTTGATACCAAGGAGGTTTCTGGAAAGACAACCAAGGCTGCAGAGAAGGCCCAGAAGAAGAAATGAATGGTCGTGAAGGACGTCCAGCAACAAGAAGTGTGCCGGCAGCAGCGGGCCACTCTTCCATCCTCCCCCCACCCTGGATCATCTATGAGGCATAGCTCTCTACTCAAGGACTGGCTTATGCTGATTAAAACTCATCGCAAAAGTTTTCGCAGGAAAAAACTTTGTGGCATTGTCACGTACCTGAATCACATGATGGTGCCTCTTCAGTTCAGTTTAAGTTGAAATGGTTTAGAACTGTATCTTGATGTTAATGCCACAAATCTAATTGGAAAGTAAGCTGCTGGTAACTAATAAAATAAATGTCTTCGAAAAAATTGAAATTGGCTTGTCGTCCTTTAGTGTTGCAGTTCCGTAGAGTTGGCTGCTACATGTAGGCTTGTTCTGTGTAGCAGCTGTTTTTTGACAAAGCATGTGTCCAGTGATGCACTTGCCACCCAATCACATTAATAGAAGTTATGCTTCCCCAGCCAATGGAGCCCCTTATTTTTTGTCTGACAGCAACAAGAGCAAGAACAGCCCTCCCTCTTGTGGGTCAGTATAAAAGCTCTGGACAGATCACATTCTGTCCTTTTTTCTCTGCTCCAAATCAGGGGACATCTTGTCAGTAGCTGGGCACAGGTTTGTGAATTATCTTGAGCTGAAATGCATGTTCACGCAAAGCTGAAGGTGTGTTCAAGGAGTCTAAAATTGCCTAGAGCTAGGGGATCTTGGAATTATATGATCAACTTTAATACAGAGGTTAAAACGAGCTGCCTGGTTTGATTATCTGGTATGTTGCGCTCTGTTTTTAAAATCGTGCTTAAGTAGAAGCAGTTTACAGTAGCAGATGAGTTTCCAGATTTTTCTGTTTCTGACAGTCAGTGTTTCCTTCGAATCTCGTGAACGCGCGCTCTTCCATCCCAGTGCTGGTTACAACGTGATCGAGGTGCGCGCATTCACCAGTTTGCTAACATGGCGGCTGTGCGTTCCACCGGCGCAACATGGAGGCTGACTAGCCGGTATGGAGCACATGGTGCATGACTCACCGGTGTCGCGTTCCGGTGGCTTTAAACAGTCTTTTTGGAGTATTCAGAACATGTTCATGAAAAATTGTAACTGCAGCTTAGATGTGTATAAATATACAATGCAATTCACTCATCTGATTTAATGCTGCTTTTACAAACGTTAGAAGAATGTGAGGGGGAAATACCTCTGCATTGGTACAATATTGATTTTAATTCCATGTAGAAACCTTTCGAGCAGCTCTGCCAACAATGTATCCAATTTGTTGTCACCGTGTGAAAGTTATCAATGATAAATTAACTGCTGACAAATACAAGTGGGGCGTTTAAAAGGGTTTTCTCGCTCCGTTGCTCCTAATTACGGTTTTAAAAGATGACGTGAACGCAACATTGGGCTAGCTAGCTAATTTAGCCAACTGCTAATGCCGCATTTGTAAAACGGCAGAGATAAAACTACAATACCACAACATAAAGACGTTATATAAACGTTTGTGTTGACTTAATGGGCAGCATCTGGTTTTTATTAAGTGACTGACTTAATGACCTTAGCTGTGATCCTCTGGTACTCACACAATTTTGGATTCCAATGCAAGCTTGGATTATTTTAATATTATTGAAGACATAACTTATCCAACTGTCATTTACATCTAGTAAATCAAAATGGGAAAGGAAAAGACCCACATCAACATCGTGGTCATTGGCCATGTCGACTCCGGCAAGTCCACCACCACCGGCCACTTGATCTACAAGTGCGGAGGAATCGACAAGAGAACCATCGAGAAGTTTGAGAAGGAGGCCGCTGAGGTCTGTTAGAGGGATATTTTATTAAAAAGTCATAATCACATCACCTGCTGGACACGATGGTGGTGTATTATAATTTCAGGTGTTGGGAGTATGGTACAGACAGCTGATATTACTTGACTAAAACTGCCACCTACTGTTGAAAAATGTATACTGCCACTAGAAAATAGTTTAGGATATATAATAATAATATAATACGCAATATTAAGCTTGTTAGTACAACCAGGAAGATCTACTGAAAAGCACTAACAAACTCGAGGTGCATTATTCTTGTGACTGCTGAACTATTGTAAAATTTGCTTATTATTCATGCATTAATTGCTGGATTTTACTGTTGTGTAGCTGCAGTTGTACTGTTTTTTAAGCCTAGTAAAGGACTGCAGTCTCGTTACTTTTATTATTTTGTCATAGATAAATAGTCAGTCCACTGTGACACATTCACACGGCTTGTTTGGCCCAGCCAACAGTTCAATCTCCAGAAGTATAGACAAATTATTAATAAGCAAAATCAGCAAATTCTCATAATTAACCAAAACCTGCATGAACTGATTAATGAATTTTTGCTAGTTCATTATCATTATAGATTAATGTACTCATTTTCACTTGTGTTCACTGTCGGGTAGTTTATTCTCTTAATAAAGCATCACAGAGGTGCTAAGCTCTGTTCTTCATATGTAAAAATCTCAAGAAGCTGTAAAGTAGTGACTAAAGCTGTCAGATGAATGTAAAGGAGTAAAAAGTACATTATTTATTCCTCATAAGAAACCTGTAAAATACACTACATTAGAGCTGGAAATACACAAATACAAGTGTTTGACCATTTTTGATGTTTCCCACTCTCACACTAAACAATTATTTTAAACAGCAGATTAAGCAGTAGCCTAATGAAAATAATTATTAGTTAAAGCACCAGACTTAATGAAAGACAAATATGCAACTAAAGCAAATTGGAGGATTTACATAATTTCACAGACATCATTTTAGCCTGAAGATCTTCAAACAACTTAATGTAACATATCTCAACCACAACAAGGCTATTAATAGACAACAATGTGTTTCTAAACAAGAAGTTCTGCAAGTCATTACACTAAGGCTGAGTAATGAGTGTGTATATTTTATGTGTTTGAAGGCTTGCTGGTGAAAGGTCTTAGTCATCCAGATGCAACTCTCTGGAAACTGCCATGTCAGCCTCTGAGAAACGTCCAGACACTGAATGCTTGCTTGTATTATTATCTTAATTACTCTTACTGGATATTTGATAATTAAAATCAGGATCTTACCAATGTCGAATTATATTTTATTTAGGCCTGTAATGTTGCTTTTTGTTGAATACAAAAAGGTGTTATAACATGTTTATGTTTCCCAAACTAATATATCTGTAGTAAATACATTTCTTTATCAACACTGAAACTCAGGCATCCCATTGGCACAGATATTGAGAATTTAAGTGTATAAGTATTTACACATTCAAGTAGTATCAGTGAATTCAATTAATAATAAACTGCACTTTTTGATCTCGGAGAGTGGACACTGCTCTGTGTCAGTGTGCTATTTACAGTGAGCACAGATTTAGAAAATGACAGTAGGGGACGAGCTGGTGGGTGACACTGGCACATGTAGGTCAGTTCATTTACATTGGTTTTCTGTCATATCCCAAAAAAGACTAATAAAAAGACTAATGCACTGCTCATATGTTCACCTACAGATGGGCAAGGGCTCCTTCAAGTACGCCTGGGTGCTGGACAAACTGAAGGCCGAGCGTGAGCGTGGTATCACCATTGACATTGCTCTGTGGAAGTTTGAAACCAGCAAGTACTACGTGACCATCATTGATGCCCCTGGACACAGGGACTTTATCAAGAACATGATCACTGGTACCTCTCAGGTAATTCTTTGGTCCTTTTGGTCTTTTTAAATGACTTGTGAGTTTATTTTCTGTGCGCAGATGTTTGACTAAAGTCTCTTTTTTTAGGCTGACTGCGCCGTGCTGATCGTTGCTGCTGGTGTTGGTGAGTTCGAGGCCGGTATCTCCAAGAACGGCCAGACCCGTGAGCACGCCCTGCTGGCCTACACTCTGGGTGTGAAGCAGCTCATCGTTGGAGTCAACAAGATGGACTCCACCGAGCCCCCTTACAGCCAGAAACGATTTGAGGAAATCACTAAGGAAGTGAGCGCCTACATCAAGAAGATCGGTTACAACCCCGCAACTGTAGCTTTTGTCCCCATCTCTGGATGGCACGGAGACAACATGCTGGAGGCCAGTGACAAGGTGAGGGGGTTAAGTTCGAGTCAGCATACTGCATTTGTTGTTGTAGGGAGACAGTTCTGAATGTTGTCTCAGATGATATTGTGTAATTTGAAGTGCCAGAGATTTACAATTTAACAATATGTGCTTCTCTGAAGCTAGTCTTCCATGTTTACAACATGATTCCAACTCAAGCAGAGTTGTTTCCCATTGTATTGCACATCATTCCTCCTGCTAGTTAGCTGCTAACTTTAAATCCTCCAGCAGTGACACAAATTATCATTTAATTGTCACATTCTTCCTCTTCTCCTGTGTCTGAATCGTCCATTTCAGATGAGCTGGTTCAAGGGTTGGAAGATCGAGCGTAAGGAGGGTGGTGCCACTGGCACTACGCTGCTGGAGGCTCTGGACTCCATCCTGCCCCCCAGTCGCCCCACCGACAAGCCCCTGCGCCTGCCCCTGCAGGACGTCTACAAGATTGGCGGTAGGTGGTGTCACATAATTCCCCGTAAACCTAATATTAATAACATCACGAGTCATGTCTCTTTATAACACATAAAAAACAAAGCAACATAACGTCAAAGGGCTCCTCACTACAATGTCCAAGAACCGTGTATGTTGAGAGTGAATTTCTACTTGAATTGATTATAACCATTTGATAAAGACATAAAACATAAATTGTTATTGTATATACTTTTGATAAACACATAAATACAACATAACACACAACAACCAGTCACATATAAATATCCAAATTGATCCAAACAAGGAGGCACAGATTGAGTTCTTCTAGAAATGACTATGACATGTGCTTAGACCTTAGACCTTTGCCTACAACTGAAATGTTTTAATAGTATCATGTCATTTTTATTGGCAGCAGGAACATCTTTAATTAACCTTGTTTAGAAAACTGTGCAGAGAGACAGCTGGTTTAAAAATAATGAGGTTTAAATATTTAATTAATGTGAAGAGAGCATGAAAAACATATTTCCTCCTGCTCACGCTCAGGTATTGGAACTGTCCCTGTGGGCCGTGTTGAGACCGGTATCCTGAAGCCCGGTATGGTCGTCACCTTTGCTCCCCCCAACCTGACCACTGAGGTGAAATCAGTGGAGATGCACCACGAGTCTCTGACTGAAGCTCTGCCTGGCGACAACGTCGGCTTCAACGTCAAGAATGTGTCCGTCAAGGAAATCCGTCGTGGAAACGTGGCTGGTGACAGCAAGAATGACCCACCCCAGGCAGCTGAAAACTTCACCGCTCAGGTGAGTCTCAGGAAAAGAATAATATGGAGATCACGGTGAATATAAGGAAGCAATCTTTAGCTTCTGTTCCATATTTACATTTAGATTAATTATAGGAGAAATTGTAACCGAAGAAGGATTGTATTTTTCATACAGTAATACTGTGTACTTTTAGTTTATGCCAGAAATGTACAAATGTTTGTTTTTTGTGCTTTCAAATTAAATGTATTGTAGTCAGCAGTTGTATAAAAGTTGCTAAAACAAGCTGTTTAAAGTTAAAAATAACTCTGGTGATATCATCTCGACTTTGACGTAATAGTAAGCGTATGTCATAGACGTTATCTGCCTCTGTAGAGTTATTTGTTATTATCTGTCCCTTGTCAGTCCCTCAGGTGCAACATTAAATTCCAATCATCCAGTTTCTAGTAACACACACCCTTTTCTTCAGAACTTCAGAAATTGTACAAGAACTCCTTATTGCACACATTGTGTTGGAGGTTTAATTTGAAATTGATAAACATACACCCAAACATGTATCAATAAAGAAGAAGAAGTCAAAGCATAAATGGAATTACAATTACTATTACATACATAACACACGAGACATGCTAGAAGAGGGGATGGAAACCCAACAACCCTGTTACACGTCTTTAACCTTCCTCCATGTGTCTCCCTGCAAAGGTCATCATCCTGAACCACCCTGGCCAGATTGCCCAGGGTTACGCCCCCGTGCTGGACTGCCACACTGCTCACATCGCCTGCAAATTCAGCGAGCTGAAGGAGAAGATCGACCGTCGTTCCGGCAAGAAGCTTGAGGACAACCCCAAGGCTCTCAAGTCTGGAGACGCTGCTATCATCACTATGGTGCCTGGAAAACCCATGTGTGTTGAGAGCTTCTCCCAGTATCCTCCACTGGGTGAGTAAAACACTTGGTTTATAGAAGAAAACATTACTTAAACTTATTGTTATTATAAAGCAAATGAATACAGCTCTAAGTTTCTCTGCATTTCTATAATTTGTGTTCTACAACAGCAGCATCTGTTTTTAATTTAATACATATAGTATGTCAAATAATTTGCTGATGTTTATTAATTTTAAGTGTGTTTGTGTAATATTTGTGTAATATTAAAATTAGTTTGATGTTGAATCATCTTTAATCAAAATTCCACATGTTTTTCATAATGTTTGTGAGCTTTATTGACCTTTTTTCATGTTTGTGATTGACGTTGCTTTTCTTCTTTTCTACTTCTTGTTGACCCGCATGGTAAGCTGCCGCCTATAATCACCCCTGCTAGGATAATCAAGTTTTTTTTCCCTCCTTTTGTGCCCATCTCTTCCTCTCAGGTCGCTTTGCTGTGCGTGACATGAGGCAGACCGTGGCCGTCGGCGTCATCAAGTCTGTCGAGAAGAAGACCGCCACAAGTGGAAAGGTCACCAAGTCTGCACAGAAGGCCGAGAAGAAGAAGTGAATTCTCATGCAGGACGTCCAGCAAAATGTCGCGTCTCAGCAGCAGAGGGTCGCACCTTCCCCTCGTCTCCTCTGGCATCCAGCACCGTCTTCTCTGAGGCAGAGCTCTCTTCTCAAAGACTGGCTTATGCTGATTAAAACCCATCGCAAAAGTTTCCGCAGGAAAGGAAGATTTGTGTCTTTTAGGGGAAATTAACACCGTGATTAAATTGAAGCCAAAACAATAAAAATCTGAAACATTGCCGAAATAAGAGTTTTCTCTTGTGTTTCATTGTGACAAATCAATCTGCTTGAAACGAGCATCCAGCAGGGCGCATTTCAACCACAGTATGACAGCAAGGTCAAGCATTCATCACCAGCTCATCAGTTTTCTCATTTCCTTAAATTCTGAGGTGATACATGGTTATATGTTCTCATAAGAATATGTCTTGACAACACACAGCATACAGACTACTACAACAGATCTTCACAGCTTTTAAAAAGCACAGATTTCACTTTGGCACAGCATAATAATTATTTAGGATTGCTTGTATATGATTTTGTTATTCCAGTTCCAGCTTTTCTTCCATCCACAAATCTACATGTACATATACATCTATACATTCTATGCTGTTAGTTACCAGTATTAATAATCACTTTATGATTAGGAATGAGGTATTTAAGATTAAGGTGCACAGAGCAGAGAGAAGTCTTTACACAGTGTTCTGTTTCAATCTTCAATACAAGATCTGGACAGAAGCAAATGTGATATTTCATAAGATTATCAAAATGATACTATGGTGAATGCAGTATATTACAATCTCAATCCATTCATCAACATACACTGCTCAAAAAAAAAAGGGAACACATAATCATTCCTATGCAAGTCCAAGACCATCACACTTCAACCTGTCCAGTTAGGAAGCAGCGCGGATTGTGAATCAATTTCATGGTTTTGTTCGTTTATGAAAAGGCATCAGAGGAAGAACTTGGGTTCTTCTTTCAGCTGGAGGAAAGTAGGCCAACAATGTTTGTTTTATAAACTTGTCATGAAACAGTTGGGCCTGCAAAGGCACACGGGGTCCCATTTTTGGCTGTAGGACACCGACAGGAGGTCGGACAGTAACGAGACCCAACCTAAGTGCTACCAATTTTTTGTTTAAGTGTACCAATTTTCATCTGTGGGGGTTGTCCCATTTTAGAGACTGTAAGTGACAAACAGATGTCACAGATTTCCTGTAAATTCTAAGATGGCTTAAGATAACTGTCTTCACAATAAACACGTGATTTGTGATTCACATACCGGTAAACTAGTTGCATCACTTTTAAACCATGAGTAATTCTTTCCACAATTAGGTCCTGTTCAAAATTATGTGTGTTTGTATCTGTGCGTGCAGCTTGTTTTCATCAGTGGAACTGAGCATGAGTAGTCACCTATAAAACTGTTAAATGTTGTAAAATGAATCTGGATGCAGATAATCTGTCACAGGTGGACTGGCGAAATGAGGTTCACAAATACAGAGTCAGGTCGAGGTACAGATAATCAAGCTTAGTTTAGTTGGTTTTTTTTAAGGATCAGGGCAGACACAACAGCTCAGAGCTCTGCAGGGAGACTGATCCAAGCAACAGAG
Organism: Helostoma temminkii; assembly: GCA_900302695.1. Classification (NCBI taxonomy): domain Eukaryota; kingdom Metazoa; phylum Chordata; class Actinopteri; order Anabantiformes; family Helostomatidae; genus Helostoma; species Helostoma temminkii. The sequence continues at coordinate 40,373 of OMLM01020897.1, read as the reverse complement.
AGAAGGTTCAACTAAACGAGTCCACAATCAACCAAAGCCGATAACTTACACAGCTGTGGGGTTAGAGCAGAGATCAGGTCTCAAAGCAAACAGGACAGGTCATCAGGTCAAGTTCAGGAAAAGCTGGAGCGTATCAGCTGGTCAACAGGGCTTACAATCTGGCAGGGGACAGAGAGCTGGAACAGGTGAGAGTAGTTAGGCAGATAAGGTGAGCAGAGTGGCCCAGGAAGAGTGTGAGAACAGGAAAGACCATATAAGGCAGAGAGTTAGAGTTTGTAAGTGAAGGAGGTGTCCATTATCCTCAGAGTACATGGACATGAAAATGAAAGTATACTGGATATAAGAGGAGTAGACGGCAGATTACAAAACCACCACCACATCCATTTGCAGTGGACGCTTCTTGACTAGGTGAGTTCAGATCTATCGATCTATCTATCTATCTATCTATCTATCTATCTATCTATCTATCTATCTATCTATCTATCATACTGCTGAGATACCAAGTAAAAGTACGATTGTCTTTTTCACATCTATGAACATATAATTTCATTATAATTATTGATTGCATGGTTGTGTTCAGCTCTGTGCCATTTTACAGTTGCATGTGTTGCATCTGTTACATTACAGTGATTATAATTTGAATTATTCATGCACTGCTGAGCAGATTGTAGTATTGTGGTTATTGGCCTGACTGTATTTTATATTATCAATCTGAACTTGAATAGTAACCAGTTAAATAAATACAGGTAAGTATAAGTATATATGACTCTAATGCACTGAAACTGCAGTATGAAGCAGCAGAATGTAAAACACAGCAAAGTTGTACTCAAAAACAATAAAGATGTAAAAGCAGTTACTTACTTTATACCTCTTGTTTTCATTGTAAACCATAAAGGTCTGATTGCAGTGACGTCATGCACAGCATGTGTAATGTTTTCTGTTAGTCTGCTGTGTTTTCACATGAATGAATCTCGGGACATTAGACCCCAGGAAACAGACATGTCAACACGATTTGTAACACAATTAAATTTATTTTAAAGTGATTCAGTTCAGGAGATAAACACTAGTATAATTCCTCACAAGGTGTGCCCTACAGCGATGGTGAGACTAGTTGAGCCAGAATGTCTGTGTGTGTGTGGCACGTTATTACATGTGAGTGGAATTGGAACAGCGAGTACCTTTAAACATTTATGTTTATAAAATGAATCAGTGAAAAGCAAGTGGGAGGAGGAAGAGGAGGAGGAGCAGGAGACCTCCTAAACCTCAGATTTTATTTCACTGAAACAAAACTGAAAGTATAGCTACAGGATAAAATAAGAAGGATAGAGCACTGTCTTTCAAAAGTGCAGTATTTCCCTCTGAACTGTAGCAAAAGCAACATAACATAGAAAAATGCAGTTACAAGTACAAGTACCCGGAAGTTATAATAAAGTACTTGAGTACTTAGTTACTTACCAGTTGTGTGTGTGTGTGTGTGTGTGAGTTCAAGGTATTACTCATGTTGTGGAGACCTACATCTGGAAACACACTTACTTACTTACTGTAGAAGTTTCCTCTCTGTTCTTACCAAACCTCCTCAGTCGTCTGAGGAAGAAAATCCTCTGATTTGTAGTCGTTGGTACTACTTTGTGTTCCAGTAAAATAATAACTAAACTTAATATAAAGCCAAATTTAGTGTTTGTTTACATTGTTTCAGTGGAAACTTTCTATGGATAAAACCCCTTTTGCACAAAGGGATTAACATATAGTCAAGGCCACAAATTTGACTAAACCTGTGCAGAACCTTACAAAAGAACTTTAAAAAAAAAAAAAACTTCTTCTTTAACAGTGTCTGATTCGTCTGCATTAAAGTCATTGACCTTGATCTCTCTGCTTGTTCCTTAAAGGCTGAGAAGAGTGAGTCATGGACAAAGAAGACAGAGATTTGAGCCTCTGCGAGGGCAGTCCGACTAAAGTGATGCCAATTAAAAGAGATGCAAGAGGAAAGTGTAATGCTGTTTGTGTTCCAGCAGGAAGAAAGAGGCAGCCAGTTCAGGAACAACAATTAGGTGAGAAATTTAATGATTTTGTTGACTTGTTGAGATCTTGATAAAGTGCTGCCATTCGTTGATCTTCTATAAAACAACCTTCTAGTAACTGCAGTATTGAAGTCTCATCGGTGTCCGTTTCCCTTCACAGAGGAGGAGCCCTCCGGCCTAGAGGAGGCGTGTCCCATCTCCCCAGAGATGGCCAGCTGGATCAAATGCTGTGCTAAAGAGCTCAAAATCAAGAAGGTAGATCTCAGCTGGGCTGCAGAGGTGGTCAAGGATTTCCGTGAAAACCTGCTTAAATTTCTGAAGAGCAACAATGATCAGCCTTACTTCCAAACAGCTGAATTCCTTAACACCGGCAGCTACTTTGAGAAAGTTAAGGTGAGGTCATGATAACCTGTGAATACCTGTCACAAACTGCATGGATGGGTATCTGAACAATCCTACTGTGTACTGTGTGGACCCAAAGAATCAGCAGGCACCTGGAGACACAAACCAACTATATAAAAATACAAGATGCCCAGAAAAAAACAAACAAAAAAACGACCATAAAGACACAAAACATTAACACAAAGAGACAAAAGGAGCATAAAAAGCCTTCAACAACGTAAAAGCAACCACAAATGATAACAGAAAGACAAAAACTGATCAAAGAGACACAGAAATGAAGAGACATAATGATAAAAAAGACATTAAGACATACAGATTTATCAAAAAGAAGTTCAAATCCATGAGGTTTGTCCTGCTGCCTCATGTAATCTGTCAATAATAAAGCATGCTGGAAACACAGAGAAAGGAGCAGTCAGACCAGACAGAATGAAGAGACATAGCACCTATCTATGACAATAAACTTCATATTTTGTTTAATCTGGATGTTCCTGCCTCAGATCCACAGCCCTGATGAGTTCGACATGATGCTGATACTTCAGGCTCCTACCCCCGTCAACATAATAACGTTGGACAACGGCCTCTTCTACCGGCTCGATCTTAACCGGCCCGTCCGAAGCCCCATACAAGCCTTTCTTTTGGAGAATGAACGCACCATCTCGTCAAGCAAGATCCTGAATGAGATGCATCGCCTGGTCCGCAAGTTCCTCAAGACCTACAAAGGTTTTGTGATAAAACCTCTGATTTTGTCTGCATCAATCATTAGGTTTCTCTCTTTGTGTTGTTTTAAAAAGCTGAAGATATTAGGAGTCGTTTTCTGTGAATAATCTGACGTAAAGGCAGATATTCTAGTCTACAAAAATAAATAATATGATAAATTAATGCCTACAAAATGTGTACATAACGTCAGTGATGTGGGACAAAATCTACAGTCCTTCTGTGTAAAAGTGGTGCATCAGCAGTAGTTTATATAAATCACTTCATAAATAAATGCCAGATCTTTGTGCTTTCTTGTTGAGTTGCAGCGGAACAAAAACAACAGAAAGAGGGAATTTTTAAAATGGCTGCAATTTCTTAACATGACAAATTTGGAAGACTTATATTTACTTCGAATGGAAAGTTTAATACACTACACTGTGGATTATTCTTGTTCCAACCTTGCGAGGGCTGGACCCTGGCTGTGGAGTCCATACGTGACAGACAGACAGAAAATTGCCTTTACTGATATATGATAGATTAAAATATGATGCAAGGTAAATAAATAAATAAATAAATAAGCGGCTTCTTAAAATAGTAGTTAATTAACTGATAATTGATAGTTAATCATAAAAATAGAAACTGTTCTTCCTGCGGCTTTATCACTAAAGTTCTGCTTACAGTTTTATCTTTTTCTGAGGGAAAATGTGAAGAATGAGGGATGAGGAAGGAACAATCAGCATCATAGTGCAGACTTTATTTCTAATGTGTGTTCTATGAGCACAGTAATCCTGGGTGGTTGCAGTAGAAGAGCACTATTCTGACAATATGTGACTGCATATATTATTTTCCTACTCTCTGCTGTTTTGGTTTAATTCTCATAAAATAAAGGTAACACCTGTATGTGTTTCTGTTTCTTTATTTTCAGCGCCTGATAAACGCTGTCACTGGAAGGTGAACAGGAAGCATCTGTACTCTCCGGCTGTGACTTTATCTCTGTGCAAAACCGATAACAACAGCGATGAGCTGATCTCTGTGGACGTGGTTCCTGCCCTGATGGTGATTACTTTGACTTTTGACCACCAAAATCTTATCCTCAAAGACTCAAAGAAAGAGGACATTTTTACCAAATGTGATGAAATTAGAGATAAAGTGATATCACATTCACAAGAACTGGATGGACATATGGACAACATGAAAACATAGGACCTCTGACCAAAAACACTTTTGTTCTAACTAGTGGCTAAAACACAGTTGCAGTAGACAGTAGCATCACATTTATTTGACATTTCTCTGTGTTTCTCTGCGAAGCTTCACAATAAACAGGGCTGGCCGCTCGCGATCCGTAACGGTCCAGATGTGGACAAATGGCTTGGGAAGAAGGTTCGCCAGGAAATCATGAATTTTCAATGTGTCTTTGTCCCAAAAAGACTCAAGGGACGAAACATCAGCGAAGAAGCCAAGGGTGAGAAAAAATTCTGCTGAAGGCAAACAGTTTTTTTGTTCTAGCACTGTTTGCACTAGGTTGCACAGGATGCACTTTATGTGGCCAGGACAACTTAGCAGTCCTCAGCTCTATGGCTGTCTTGTTACTGTCCTATGTAGCACCATGGTTCTGGAGAAACGTTGTCTCATTTCACTATATACTGCGTCAGCTATATGTGGTTGGAATGACAATAAAGCTTCCTGACCTTGAGTTTACTACATTTAACTTGGTATTATTGATTTACCTGTAGATTATATCCACTAGATTAAGTAAATAAAGTCAGTAAAATAACTTCTTTTCCATCTTTAAACAATACTGCATTATCACAACCTTTTCTTCCAGAGAGCTGGAGGATTTCTTTCTCCCTCATTGAGAAGGAAATCATCACAAAACATGGCCACACAAAAACTTGCTGCGAGACCTACGCCAAGAAATGCTGCAGGTGAAATCTGAACTCTTTGGATGCTGTGATTTTTTTGTTGTTTGTTTGATTTTGAAGCATGTGAAACAGTAAAACTGGCAACATCTGCTGCCCAAATAGAACCAAAATAGACACAAAATGAATATGAAGAGATGTGACTCTTTCATTTGTAGTCATGTGTGATCTGTGGGTCCTTTACAACTTTTATATGAACTGAAATAAACACTGTGGCAGATTGAGAAGTATGTGCACTATTTAAATTAGTGCAACACCTTTTGATACAAATGTGACCACTGAAGTCTCACTGGGGAGGTTTTGAAGTATCTATACTTTTTACATTACAGTACTTTCTATTTCTACTCTACTACAGTTCAGCAGGAAATATTGTACTTACTTACTTTACAGGTACATAAACAAAATATAGATAATAGATCAGATAATAAATGCTGATGTATTTTTGTGAATTAACCACCATGTACAGCAATTAAAACCAGCTCCACCTTTACAAGGTGCAGTATTGGTGACATTTACATATTAATGCATCAGTGCAGTAATTCAGTGATATAGATACATTATTCTGTGATGCACCATTCTATAATCATATTATGAGATTAGTATTTCAACAATCAGGTAATTTTACTTAAGTGTTCAGATGATTTACATAGTCAAAGTATGTGTAGAAATACTATGCAACAAGTATTAGGTCAAAAATACTTGAAGCCCTGAAGGCAAAGTACTATTTATGCATCTTAGTTCATTTCACTGTCATGAATTAATCATATTAGTTTACTGGATTGTAATTAGTGAGGATTTATCACTTTACTCTTACAGCTGGTAACAGTGAAGTTTATCATAACAAATGTCCTCACATGCAGCATTTATGGCATTCAACAGAGACATCTGATCCTGTGGCAGATGGTCATATACTGTCCACCTCCACGCTGAAAATAATTCCTCTACTGGATCCAGGAATGATTAGTATGGTGGAAGAAACTCCATTATCATCCCTGGATGTGCAGCAAATCATTCTCTAACAGTGATGGCTCGATGGAAACTGATATTATTTCACATAGTTTGTCAAGTCTGGCTGAACTAAATGTCTCTCATGTTCTGATATTAGATGTGTGTATCTAGGACGGTCAGGAGAAGTTTGGTGTTGTAGGGTCAATGTGTGGAATATGTGTGCTCACACTGTTCTCAGAAATGGCAGCACACATTGTGATATTACACCCATGTTAAAGGATTTTGATAAGTAAAATGACGAAAGAACGTTTTGATCAATGAGAAGCACTGTCGCCTCACAGCAAGAAGGTCCTGGGTTCAATTCCCGGGGTCGGCCAGCGTCTTTCTCTGTGGAGTTTGCATGTTCTCCCCATGTTTGCGTGGCTTCTGTCCGGGCACTCCGGCTTCTTCCCACAGTCCAAAGACATGCAGTCAGGTTAATTGGAGACTCTAAATTGCAGGTGTGAGTGAGAGTGTGAATGGTTGTTCGTCTATATGTGTTTCCCATGCGATAGACTGACGACCTGTCCAGGGTGTACCTTGCCTCTCGCCCCATGACAGCTGGGATAGGCTCCAGCACACCCGTGATCCCTACAGGAACTGAGCGGTATACAAAATGGATGGATGGATGATCAATGAGACCTATACAAGTGATTTTTGTGCAGATTCGTGGAGAATAGTATTTACTCTTTTGCATTAATGTAACAAAACAATGCAACCTCGTGAAGGAATGAGAATTTCTACTCTGTTGTGTACACCTGACTTATTGTTCAGAGATTTGAACTCTCTGTTTTGAAAAATGCTTTTTTCTTTTGAGGAATGAGCCAAAGAAAAACTGTAATACTTGAAGTAGTGGAGGAGAATGTTGGACATCATAATAGCCTTCAACAGAACAGTTTACAGGATGAAGTACTGTCAGTACAAATTACTTTTCTTCTTGTAATTAATGATTGAATTGTCCCTCCCACAGGAAGCAGTGCTTAATGCTCCTCAAGTCTCTGATCGAGGGTCTGAAAAGACGTTTTCCCAAAGAGCTTGATGACCTCTGCTCGTACCACGGGAAGACCACCTTCCTCCACATGCTGTCCATCAGGTACTTAACATCGTTATTACCAGCTTCAATTAAACATTTTCATAGTGGGAATAGGTGCAGTAGTTCTAGTGGTTGTCGCAGAGATAAATATGTTAAGTAGCTTAACATATTTAAGCTGTCATGCACACATAAAGTCAGTACTTACAAGAGTCCACAAATACTGTAAAGAAATTTACATCTCTCAACATCTTCTTTGCCCTGCATCTTGTCTGTCAGGTTCAATGACACTTTTTGGACCCCTAAGCAGCTCCCTGTTTGCTTCCAGCACCTCCTCGGGGCTCTGGAGGGCCACGCTAGCAGCGGCGTCCTTCCTCACTTTTTTGTCCCCACTTGCAACCTCTTCTCCCCATCCGTCTTTTCCCGCAAAGCCCTGGCTTTCCTTGTCAACGCCCTGGAGGAGCAGAAGAGGGAAGGGCTGCCCTTGCTGAAGCCCCCAGCTCCTGTCTTACCGCTGAGATCACCGTGTCCTTTATTAGAGGCCAAGACCAAACAACTGAGTCCAACAACTGCAGCTCACTCTCAGAGCGCTGGATTTAATAATAAAATAGTCCTTGTGCTTGCTGTAGCTTTAGGCCTTTGTGTCTTATTTCTTATTTAAGTAACAGCAAATGAGATAAACTGTAAATACAACAAGTATATAGGTGACTTGAAACCAGTTAAAATGGAATATTATCCCTCAAGTTATCTTATTTAATGTATCAATAATGGCACTGAAGCAGACACATGTGAGTTTGTGATTTAAGATTTAAAGCCACTTCTGATAAGATTTAGTGTAAGTTTGCTTTTACTACAGGTTGTTTCAAGAAGAAAGATTTTTTTTTACTTTTGCTTTGCTTGCTTTGCTTTACTTTTGTTGCTATACATGATATATTTAATCTTTGCATTATCTTATTCGTCTGAAACATTTGATTTTACTACAGTGCCGTCCTACCTGACTCTGAAGGTTGCAGGCAGGCAGGTTGTTATCACATCTGCTTTAAGAGTCTGTTAACATTTTCTGTTGTAAAGCATATCAAAGAACCACAAAAGCTGCAAAATGACTAGAAAGACATGCAAAACTATGACAAGGTGATATAAAACAACTGCAAAGTGACCATAAAATGTCATAAAACAACTATAATGAGGTGTAATATTGTTATAATTATTATTACAATAAAGGTTGGTAATGCACCAAACCAGGGCTGTGAATTCTCCTTCCTCTCCCTCCTCCTCCACCTCTTCTTCTTTACATATTTGCTTCACCTCAACATAATTTCACATCTTTTACATGTCATCTTTTATAATTGTGCTTATAAACTTGCACTTTTAATCAGCTCTTACAGATCCACAAATAAACTATACATATGTGTATATTATACCGAATTTAAAAACAATAAACATAAACGATTTCCTTGATTTACACTGATATTTTCCTTGTAGCACACAAGCGGAACCATCTGCTTTCAATGTTTCCGCGACTCTATTTGCGTCGAACACGGCCCTATAAATGTTTCTCGCCGGAAACGTAACGTCCTCTTCTAGTGATCCAACATGGCGGTGAGTAGCGTCTCACATCGTACGCTGGCGTTCAAATATGAAGCTACAGTTGAAATCCACAATCATCGGACTTTTAGCAACATCCTGACTACAGTTATACGTATAAATGATTAGACTCCACTATAAGCGGTTGAACTAAAGTCGTATTTCCTCAATAAACGTTACAGAATAATGTTAATCCTGAAATCCGAGTGATGCTAACATGCTAACTATCAGAATATCAGCTACCACTTGTACTTCATGCTAAACTATGTGGTTAAGAGCGAGATAAAGTGCTGTGCTTATGTTTAGGTCTTACAGCAGGCACATCCGACCTACTTTTGGTTGTTTTAAGGATTTATTTTAATTTCCGAACGCTGGAGAAGCTCTGCTAATGCTAATGGCAGGAGCAGTGGGGATATGTACGGACATGTCCTCCTGCCGGCATGTGTTTCTCTGACACTGCTGGAGTCCGAGCTCAGAAGGAGAAGGAGCAGTGTCAGGACTCAGGGTTCTATGCGGGGTGGTAAATTTATGTTAAACTTAAGTACAGATTTACTTTGAAGTTTCTCAAACGTCAGTATAGCTTGTTTTCAAATGCTAACGCGTTAGCAGGTAAAGGCTAGTAGGTAAACTCAACATGGCTGCGACAGTTGACAAGGTATCAGGACGTCTTGGCCTGCTTAAGAGTGTTGTACAGAGTTGTTGTTGTTTTTAGATTTTAGGTTTCACAAATGTAAATTTTATCTTGTGTGTTTTAGGACCAGGGTGAGAAGAAGGAGAACCCTATGAGAGAGCTCCGCATCCGCAAGCTCTGCCTCAACATCTGCGTCGGTGAGAGCGGAGACAGACTGACCCGGGCTGCTAAAGTGCTGGAGCAGCTCACAGGGCAGACCCCTGTCTTCTCCAAGGGTGAGTGCTGGTCTGCGCTGTCAAAGCATATTCAAGGGATTGTCATAAACTTCTACTGTTAGATTTTATCAGTAGAACAGTATATTGAGGTCTGTGTGGTCTGTGTTGATGATACAAGTTCGGGTGAAGGCTGAATAATACAGGAAAATAATTTTTAAGGGCGATGTTGCAATCGGTATGGAGTTTCTTGTGAGTTTTGTTTGTCTTTATCGCTGACTGTGCTGCAGCTTCATGTAACTCTATCTCACACACACTGACTGAATGTGTTTTCCTGTCAGCTTGGCTATCACCAGAGTAATTTACTAGTGGTGCTTTGATTTGTGTTTATGTAAAGTGATTGTCTGAGCCATTGCTAGTGACGCCTGTCGGCTGGTAATGTTTTAGCCGACTGGAGGCTGGAGTTGAACGAATTGCAGTTTTGCGACTTGAATTGAAGTAATAGTTCAGCCCTCGTGTGGACGTTTTACTCAAATGCTACAAAGAAGCTGTTTATTTGTGATCTCTTGATCATTTTAATGAAAACAGCCAGCTTATGTATTTTGTAGCAAATATTTGAAATGTTTGTAGCTAGCATGTCTAAATACTGTACTTAAAGTCCGGGTTTGTCCTTGTTTCACCCGCAGCCCGCTACACTGTGAGATCCTTCGGCATCCGCAGAAATGAAAAGATTGCTGTCCACTGCACCGTCCGTGGAGCCAAAGCAGAGGAAATCCTGGAGAAAGGACTCAAGGTAAAGTTTTTCACACCCCTGCCACACACTAGTTTGGTGAAGTAGCCGAGGTTACGTCAGGTGTTGAGCTTTTCTCCTGTGAGATTCTCTCAGAAACACAGAGGCGAAACGGCATTGACATGGGTTGAACTCGAGTGTAGTTGTCGTATATTATCAGTATGTAAATGGTTACAGTTACATGTGTTGTTGTTGTCATATGGAGAACATGTTCAAGTGATCAGACATGATGTAACACTTGACACAGGAGACTCTCGACCACTGCTCTGATGTGCTGGAGGTTATAGTTTAAACAGATCCTGGTAGCGTTTCTCCTCCAGCTTCTCGTCGCTGCACAAAACTGAATCTGCAACCATGATGCTATGATCATGTTGTACTCACACCAGCCGTGTTTGAGTTCAAATTGTGTCTTAAAATGTGCAGAACTAATAAAGTCACATCATAGTTCATCTTTCCATTAATGTTTTGAAGGTAATGTATAGTGGGTGCCAGTACCTATGCGAAGAGCACACTGTAGCACTGTTGCTTCTGTGTAATAAAGTCTGTAGAATAATCCATAATCTTATTTAACATTTGTTTAATTAATGTGAACAGCAGGTTCAGAAAGGTAATCAAAACTAAACAGAATCCACATTTCCAACGTAACAAGTTCATTGGTTTCCAGTGCTAAACATAACAAGCTGAGTTTTGCAGATTTCTGCTATTGCTGTCAAATAAAAGAAAAAATAGAAAAATAGACTAATTAAATAGACTCAGAGGCAAATTGATTCATTTACATCTCACTTCAGGGAGACTGAACCAGGGTGATTGTGGCTCAGGTGCTGGGTCGACCACTGCCTGTGTGGAAATACTGAGCAGCGTCTGAATACTACATCGGACTGTTGTTTGGAGCTGACGAGCAACTTAAATGTGTTGGTTTAGTTATAACATTAGTGACTCTGCTCTTCTTGCTTCCAGGTGCGTGAGTACGAGTTGAGGAAGAACAACTTTTCCGACACAGGAAACTTCGGCTTCGGCATCCAGGAGCACATCGATCTGGGCATCAAGTATGACCCGAGCATCGGCATCTACGGACTGGACTTCTATGTGGTAAGAGTCGCATTATTGAAATGGCTCATTTGTTGATTCAATGCACAACAACAAAGTTTAGCTATAGTAAAATGTCAGAGGTGTAAAACTTTATTTGGCTTGAAGATGTTTGAAGTTTGATGTGTGTGGATGTGAGAGGTCCCGTTACCTTCAGTAAAAATATAACTAGTGAAACCACGTCTGGACAACCTGATGTATTTTGTCTGATAAGATGGTGGCTGTGTTAAATTTAAATGTAGAGTCACAAACTCTGTGACTTTGAGTCCACACACTTTGTACATAACAAACAACAGCAAATGGAAACGGGTGGTGGTTTAAGCTTCACACACATTTCCTTTTACTTTAACCAGCATCATGACGTTTGATGCATATTTTCAGTCCAGTCAGGGCTTTGTCAAGCTAAAGCTGAGCCTGTATTTACATCTGTAAGGTGTCAGTCTTACTATGTGCATTGATGACTTCTGTTTATCTGACTCTGATTAAGCTGAAACCAGTGAACTAGAACCAGTGAGTAGTTGCTGTTTTTAAAAACCTGAAAATTTTATTTTTTCTAAAATGTAAAGATTTTTCTGATTCACATTGTAGTTTGAACACTTGACTTTTCGTAATGGTGACAAATCTAAATCAAATTTAGCACTGCTGAATTCACACCTGAAGAGGTCTTCTGTGGTGTCATTGACGTGATGCAGTAACTGCTCTGCAGCAAAGAAGAAGCCGTTTATGTTCAGAGCTTTTCTGAGCATCTCTGCTGCATCTTTGTGTTCAGGTTCTGGGCAGACCCGGCTTCAGCATCGCCGACAAGAAGCGGAAAAGAGGCCGCATCGGTTTCAGGCACCGCATCCGCAAGGAGGAGGCCATGCGCTGGTTCCAGCAGAAAGTGAGTACATGCGGGACTTAAAACGTCCTCAGATGTGATTGTTTTATATCAGATACATCAGAAACTTCAGAGCAAATATTTTAGGGAAGTTCTTTTTGGCGAATCGCAAATTGAGAAATACTCACCTTAAAGTGGATGGTGGTTTAATGAGCCAAGCAAATGCTTTGGATGAGCGAGAGGAGAAGAAAGGGGGGAGGAGACATTAGAGAATATATCGGAGGACCCAGTAATGGTAGTTGTAGCAGCATTGCTGGATGTCTTTCATATTTTGTGGCTTCATGTCACTGCAGCAGAAAATGTTAGATTTTACTTTGTCAGTGTTTTGTAAAACTCAACTCCTTTCTCCTGCTCTTGTGTTTTTCAGTATGATGGTATCATCCTCCCCGGCAAGTAAAGGACCACCTTTTGATCTTGTTTGTAACAAATAAAATGGAAAAAATGAATGTTGTCCTGTGTCGTTACTGTGACTGTGGCCTCTCTTGGTCACCATACCTGCATTTCAGGGGTAATTTCTACGTTTTGGGGAGGTTGATAAAACAATGGCCAAAATCAAATCAAGACAAAATCTCATAATGCGTCAAATATAATCTTTTCTGAACCCTGACAGTTTATTTTTATAGGAGTTAGATGTTTGTCTTTATGAGACATTTGATTTCCCACAACACATTATGTATTAAATTAAAAGGCAGCAAATCGACAGGTTTCGGATCAGATTGTCTTTATTCAGTGAAACCCCACAAACCACAAGCACAGAACTCCTCCAGTACCGAGGAGACATGCAGAGATTCAGCCAATCAAATGAGCCGAATTGGCCTCCTCGTATCTGGTAATGATTGACGGCTCCAAGTATCTTCCCTCCTGGAGTTTCACTGGTTCTTCAGTTGGACAATTTCTTAATTCAGTACAAAATAAACGTCAGGGGGCAGCAGATGTCGCACACAGGTGAGCTCTAACATCACATTGCCTCATTTTATTACGTTTCTCTATATTTTTTTTAGTATTTTAAGATTTTTTTTCCTAATTTTTTTCTTTTTTTGGGGCAAAAATGAATCCAGATGTCCATTTAAATCTCACTTGTGTTTACCCTGCTCGCCTCCTGAACTTTAATCCTTCCAGGCCTTTGTGCTTATACATTATCGTTTTCACATTTTTCGGCACAGTTGAGCTTCACGACCTCTGACATCAGCACAACATAAACAGTTGCTTATGTGAATTTTTGTCAGAGTTTGGTGATTTTGGGAAGTTGTCATTTCCTCTGTTTACACACACACACTCATAGATACACCTTTGTACATAAACTGGATTCACTGTTTAATTAATTAGCTTAATTAAATCCGCTCGGACGCTGTTCTCATCTTCCCAGCCTTCATCCTGCACCTCTCTACCTCCACCTGCTCCACTCTCCATTCCATCCCTCAGACACCTGTTTCTCGTCTGCTTTCCCTCACTGTAAAACCTCCTGAGGCCACTTTGGACCGCGCAGTTTTCCTCTTCAGTCTTGCAGCACAGATGTAGAGTCTCTAGCTGCTTAATCTGTCTTTGCTGTTTTAATCCTGATCATAGTGAACGAATGTGAAGTGGAAATGTTGTTGAGAAACAACAAATTCATCAAGATGGATTCAGGATCAAAGTACATATGTGGACTGTTGGGTAGAGTTGACTAAACATGTAGGTGTATAGTTACTGTAAAACATTACTGAATAAACTTTTATTTTATGTCTTGCTTCAAACTTTTGGCCCCTAAAATGTAAATATTACTAATTTCATGCAGGACTGTGGCTGCTTCTTAATTCTGCTTTGTCTTGGTTCTTTATGCTGTTACTGATTGATTGAAATGTTCTGATGATGTGAAAATCAGAGATGAACAGAAAAAAGCATAATCCAATTTAGAGCAGAAAAAATAACTGACTAATCTCAGAAGTTATTTTTACATGAAAACAGTAATTACATTGTTACTTTTGTTCATCATATATAATCTAAACTAATCTTTCAGTTTAAAGAGAAGACATCTGAACTTGTCACTTTTGTTTTACACAATTTGACATTTTATAAATCAAATGATTGACTGAAACCTGAATCCACAGATTAATCCATAATAATCCCTATTAAAAACCACTGTTGGCTGCAGCGCTAATCCAGAAGTGCTCCAGAGGTTAAACCACCCCTCCTCACTTCTAGTCTTTTCTGTTTCTCTATGCTGAGATGATCTGTGCTGGAGCCGCGCTGCTCTCTCTGCTCCGGTTCTTCCCGGCCTGCTGCTGATCTTCGTGGCCCGGGGTGTTGCGGTGCTGCTGGCGACGAGGTGCGTGGCGTGGTGGCAGGGTCAGGGTGCAGCAGGAGACTCCGACCGTGGGCTCTGGCAGATCCTCTGCCGTGGACCAGCTGTCTGTAGCCGGGTCGTACTTTTGG
>OMLM01020897.1:0-12436 GCA_900302695.1 Helostoma temminkii | reverse complement strand
TATCTAAATTCTAAAATAATTACAAAATTAAATATTCAGAATAGAATGCATTTTTTTTTTCTAATTTTTAATTCTAATATCAGGATTATTTCACATCTGCATGTTGTGAGATTAACAGAACTTTTAAATGATACAGAAAAACATATGTCAACTCTGCTACCACTTTCTGAAAAGACACAATTTAGAAAAATTATTTGTAAGATGTAAGTAAAAGTTTTATTAATAACAGCAGCCTTGGGGTTGCCAGATTGTCTGTCTGGAAATTTGAACCAAGATCCAGTAAGATTTATTGGTTTATTAGTTTTTATATTGGACTGTTTTCGTTACAAAAAAAAGCTCCACAGTCTCTTCTTGCATTTTATAGTCATTTTGTCTCCCTGTGGTTGTTTTGCATCACTTCATGGTCATTTAGTGTGTGTTTGTGGTTATTTTGCATCGCTCTGTGGTCGTGTGCATCAGTTGGTGTTCTGCATCACTAGACTTTAGTATCCGCTTCTGGTCCTTTTACATCTCATTGTAGCAATTTGTTTGTTTTTGTGCATTTTAAAGTCAGCTCCATTTTTGTAGTTTAATGTACATTTGTGGTCATTTAGTGTTTACACTGAGATGTAAAACAAAATAAACCAACTCCTGTAAGACTGTGTGAACACTTTAGCAATCCATCCACGGAGTCGCTATTGCTTTGTGGATGGATGAAGTTGCCATACCGGCATTTCCGACAGCCCGTAAAAGCATCATGTTCAGCGTCACGATCATTAAGGGGTTTTAACTTGTTTTAATGTTTGCTTAACCTTCATTTTCACCCAACACTACCAAACGTCAACTCACTGTTATAACGGCGCCAGTATATGTATTCTGTCAGGTGTCAAAATGATAAAATTAGCCACATGATAATTTATCTGCTAACGAAACTCTGGGCCACAGTAGCCGTTAGCCAGCTAGCTAGCTAACCACTACGCTACGCTAGTGTGGAAAGTAACGACACTTACAGCGACTCCAGCTCTCTACTGTTAAGTTAAACTCAATTTTATCACCACTGTTCATTACCACTGCATCGTGGTCCAAACTGAAACTGTATTGAATTAGAAGCAGATAATATTGACGCTGTCCGACCTTCCCTTTGTTTACTATCCCTGCTGAAACTCAGCTGTGTTCCCCAAAACCAGTCAGTCAGAAAACTGTGTAATAACCAGGAGCTACATCCCGTTTTCCAGCTGTTATTGTTAAAACAATAAAAAACGGTGGAGTCAGATCAAAGGTCTGAACACATCGCTGCCCCCGTTCAGTCTCCATGACGCAGGACTGAGGCTGTTTTCACTGTGAATCTGCAGAGCTGGAAGAAGTAAAAGTACTAATACCACAGTGCAGAATAGTCAAGAAGAAGAGAAGCATCTAATGCATCTATTCATTAAATGAAATGTGTATATATACATACATACACACACAGTGGAGTTAAAAATACAAAGTTTGCCTCTCAAATGTGGTGAACTCAGTTACTCAAGCACATTTTGAAGTATATGTACTTCTGCAGCTTCCATTTTATATAACTTTATAGTTTTTCACACTACATTTCAGAGAGAAATAGTGTAATTTTTACTACAGCTACGCTGGTCTGACTGTAGGCAGACAATGTCTTTCTGATTCACATTAATAACATAAATGGTATAATAATAATAATAAAACGGTGGCATGTTATTAGTTAAGTAAGACGTATTGATCCTGGGAGGGAATTCACACAGTACCCAGCAGTATGGAAAGTTAGTCCACACCCTAAATTACTCAGAAAATTGACCTTTCTGCATCATGCAATGAATGAAGAAATGTGGTTATTCACACAGATTCACACAGAATCAGGAATGTTCGCTACTTCTTCTTCTTCTTCTTCTAAATCATTGTTTTTTGGTGTTTCCTCAGCTATTAAAGACCCTCAAAAGACTGGGAGAGCTTCCCATGACTGTGGATCTACTGGTGGTAAGGATTTGCTGATTTATCTTATTTGTCTGCAAGAGAAAAAAAGAAAAGAAAAACTGGATCTAATCCCTGGAGTTTTAACCATGGGAAAAATGCATCACTCAGTCTTTATGGGGATTATTAGTGCAGCCTGAACATGTCTTGGATCAATCATATTACTCTGCTGCCAATAACATGTTTAACAGCTGCAGAAAAAAATTTACACAGACTCACTCCATGCAAAGAAAGTCAGACACTTTCCACGCAATATCTGCCTACAGTATAGGCTCTTGTACCAGTAAACCAGTAAATGTGGACCTGAATGTTAAAAGTAAGAGTGATCGGTGTCCATTAACCACTGTCTTTTGTTCCCTTGTAGGAAACTGGAGTGGGGAAGACTGTGAACTCTTTTAGGAAACATGAAGTTGCTGGAGAGATGGCTAAAAGCCTCGTAGCCAAATGGAAGAAACTGGTTCCTCAGTCTGCAGACAGGTACGTCTGCATACCTGTTCACCAACACAGAATCAGTATTAAGTAGTAGTGAATTAGCTCTCATGTGTCACTATTTCTGCAACAGTCACATCACATTCAGATGTTTTAAGTAGGAGTTATCGGGCCAATTCTTAGGCTGTTAATTGTGCAGTCATGTCGAAAAATCGAATTACCTATTAGTGTAAGACTGGTTCAATATGAACACAGGCGCAAACATGATTTATAAATTTGGTTTTACACGTTGTATCCACCCTGTCTGGTAGTTTGAGACACTCAAACTAGAAAAGAGGAATATTTCAAAAAGAAATGGTGTTTTCATCAATTTAAACGTGTTTCAGTTCTTCAGTCCTGTTTATCATCACTCTGATTTATCTTTCCAGTCGGGGTCATGGTCATTTAATGAACACTGAAATGGTTTTTAATGCTCTACAGTATATTTACTTATTTATATTTCAATAACAACTTGCAATTCAATGTTTCCACGAAGGCTTAAATGTGTGGTTTTATAAAAAGAAAGGATATTATTTCTGATTCGGCCATCTTCAGTATTTTAACTTCTCACCTTGTTGTAATCATGTACAGGTGTAAACCAGGACTCTGTGACCTCACTGTTGGGTGTGGTTACAGGTGCAACAACACACAGTCGACCACACCCATCACTGGTAAACAGACTTTGAAGAGTTTCACTGGTTTAACTGTAGTAGAGGAGAAAGTTCAGTGTCTCAAGTGGAAACACTTTCTGACTGCACTTCTCTACACAGTTTAGCTTCTGTGAAGACCTGGAACACGATACTGCAAAACACGCAGTATTAAATACTTTCACACAGTGTAGAAAGAATAAATGAAACCTTAAAGATACTTGAGGGGGAACAGATGGCAGAAACAAGGTTTAAAACTTTTGGTATAAATAAAGATAATCCAATACAACTGCTCAACAAATACAATAATTTTTCAGCTTTTAAGTTGAGCAGAAATGGGATACTTTAACGTTTCTGTTTCCCATTGTGTCCTAAAATGTATAAATCAACATGGCCTCATTTGTACAAAACCTTTGATTTAAATAATTATTTATTGTTTATTGTAAAATACAAAAATCAAAAACAAAATTAGACTCTATACACTCACTGGTGGGTTTGTGAAACAGATATGAAGTGTTATACCAGTCAAAAAAATGTTCTCAGAGTAGTTTTATGCAAGTTCTTGCAAAGGTTAACTTGAAATTTCTCAGTCAAATGTAAATCATACCAGGGTGTGAGAGTTTTCTGAGGAAGCGAGCTGAGCGGCTGGATATGTGTCAGCCATGTTTTTAGTTCTTGAAAATAAATATTAATCTACTCAGAATTCATAGCTAGTTCCAGTTAATACAGTATAGGCAGCAGCTAAACAGCTTTGTGCAACAGATACCAGTCAAAGGTTTGGAAGCACATTAAAATAACCACGTTTTTGAAGAGAAAGCTGATTTTATTATATAATTTAATTGGTCAGAAATTCAGTGTAGTTGATATTGTAGCTGGAAACAGTTTCTTACTCTTCCTCCTAATCTTCTTGCGATTATACAGCTGAAGACATGTCTCTTTCAATGAAAAAACATGGTCATTCCTATGTCTGTCCTGACGTTTGACTAGTAGTATAATTGTGCATCTTCAGTCTGACTAGAAGCTTGTGAAAATGGATCCTTGTATCTGACTGTATGTTCTGCATGTAAAACTGCACATGCACCAGATCAATGTACTGTACTCAGTGAAACCAATCCACAACCAACCAATCCACAAACTACTGTCTGTCGTTCTTCCTCAGACCCAACAGTCACGCCAAAGAGGCCCCTCGGTCAAACGTGTACTCTCGAGGCTCCGAGGCAGGTGGAGGAGGAGGAGGCCACAGACGCACCCGGGAGCCTTCTCCTGAAGAAGAGCCTTCATACATGGAAGAAGAGGAGCCAGAGGAGAGAGGCTACCACACCAACTACTCACCCTCACCTCCTCAACATCAGCACTACAGCCCGCTGCAGCGAGGAGGCTACCAGTCGGATGAGTACGAGAGCCCTGACCCTGAGCCTGAGCCTGAGCCTGAGCCTGAACCCAGTCCTCCTCCACCTCCTCCTTGCAAACAAGTCCGCCACACCAAAACAAACAAAGAGCCCAGCAAAAACCACCACCACCACGGAGACCGAAACAGGGACAGGGAGGAGGAACGGTGGCAACGCCATCCACAGACAAGCAGTGATCGAGGAGGAGGAGGTGGTGGAGGTGGGGGAAGCAGTGAGGGAAAGAAACGTAGTGCCGACAGAGAAAGACAACAGAGTCCAGTACAAAAGCCGCCCAAACACAGCAAGAAGTCCACCACACACGAGAGCAAGAAGGACGAGAAGAAGAAAGGAGATGATGGTGAGTATGTCTCTCTGTGTTCAGTGTTTACATGTTGATGAGGTTTGTTAATTTACGTGCAAAATAAGTTTTTTTTCTTATGGGAACATAGTCTGAAGTCACCAAAACTCGTTGTGTGCAGACACAGAACTTTATTTTAAACTTATATTTACTTTGGTGGACGGATGCAGCCATGAACGACCATCTTCTGCATTTTAAAGCTACAATACGCATCCTAATATTGCTCCAGCTCGAGACTGAAAATCACTTCACTCTGCTTTACTCTTGTATTAGTCCAGGTATTAGTTATTGTTCATAATGAATAAAAAGCTGCAAAACTTACTATAATAAACTTGCTTAGGCATCGATAGCGCCTTTTCACAATAACGTCATAATTTTGAGAAGTTATAACTTTCATGAAACATTTTAACATACATACATTAAATGTTAAAGTTAAGCACATTGTAATCTTTTAACAAGGCTTCAAATAAGGGATTACAATTGTGTGTGTGTATATACAGTTTTTAAAAGATAAACTAACATTTATGAGGAAATGTCAGACAAAGACAGTCGTGTAATTTGAGCTGCACATTGGGTTAATCCAGATGCCTTAGAAACAGTACAGTCCATTCACAGTTGGATCTTTTTTTCAATAAACAGACAAATTATTTTTACTGATATTTGATTCAGTTCGTTTTCAAACTGAAATAGTGAAACGGTGCAATAATTCTAGCCTGTAAAATGTTCTGCACAAATTCCCTCACATTGTGTGTCAAAAACCAAGAGTTCCTTCCTGCTGTTCCTGTCTGTGTGTGTGTGTGTGTGTCTGTGTGTCTGTGTGTCTGTGTGTCTGTGTGTCTGTCTTAAAGTTAACCATAAACAGAACTGGCTCCTACAGGCCACATTAAAAAAAGCGAATTATTTCTAACTTCTATTTCTAATGCAGTTACACAACACTTTACTATGTTTGTATGTAGAAACCAGAGATCTGTGAGTTACACGTTGCTTAGTTTTATCAGCCTTCTTCACAAATTGCGGCGTCATCAGAGAACATCCTGTGCTGAGATTCTGCAGGTTCAGTGTTGGGAAACTCTGCCAACAGGAAATGACAAACGAAAGTTTAACAACAAAATACAGTTTCCCTACAACACTGAGAGATTCGACACATCAAAATGAAATGTTTTGCTTCATCGATTTTCTGATTTGTGTATTGGTATAAAGCGTAACGTGTCTGCCGTGTTTGAACTAAAGCCAAAACAAGCACAATAGTGTATTAGCTGATTAGGCAGTTTTCAAAACCAGCAACTGAGATAATTTAGATAATGAAATAATAATGCAAAAATGTCATGTGGTTCTTGTGGCATGTGGCACTTTATTTTCATTTATTTATCATTAGATTATTAATTACCAGCGAATTTGATCGATTTCTATATGAATTATTTATGTTAAAATAGGAAACGGAAACGTTTTTTACCCTGTTGGTTGAGTAAAACAAGCTATTTAGATACATCACATATCTGCACATTTATATTGATTCCTGACATTTTACAAACAAGATTATTAATCATGTCAATATAATTATTTGCAGGTTAGTCTGTAAGACAGACAAACAAAAGTTACAACTCTGTTTTATAGACTCTATAGAGATTTTACAGACCAAGCAATCATTCCAGTAGTCAAAAAATCATTAATTAATTAATTTAATTTAGTTTAATTATGAAAATAATCATTAGTTGCAGCTCTACTTTGAAGCTATCAATAATCTTCTTAAGAGCTGTTTTCGTTATTAATGTAATCTAATGAAAATCAGTGTGAAGTCGCAGTGGCACAGATTTATGCCAAACTTTTCTCTCTGCGTCTGTGTTTCCAGGGCGACCACGCGCACCGAAGGACTCTCCATCCAAGGATGAGGAAGAGGACTTTGAGACTCCCACCATGTCCTTTGAGTCCTTCCTCACCTACGATGCCCCAACGTCTGTCAAGAAGAAGAAAAAGCCATCTTCAACGCCGTCGTCGTCCCACAGTCGGCCATCTAACTCCTCCTCCAAGTCGTCTTCCAGTCGTGCACGCGCCCCTGCGACCTCCTCGTCCTCCAAAGCGAGCAAGGCGAATGGGACTCAAGGAACCAAAAGGTCACATTCAAGCTCCAGTTCATCAGCAGCTGCAGCGACACCAGAAAAACGCAAGAGGGTAAGAAAAAGCTGAGAGCTTGGATTGTGGAAACCTGTTGAAAAATGTTTAGAAGAGGATAATTTCTGATATTATTGAATCATATTTAACAGACTATGTTTAAACAAGTATTTAAGTTAAGTTAAGAATCAATTTATTGTCACGTGACAAAGAAAAGCACCAAGCAATCAGTGTTTTCTGTATTTAAAATACATGTAATATTATTTATATTACATTTATATTACAATATTTATTTTGGAGACTCATGGCAATGGTTCATCTTCCTCTATAGATCAGAGACAAGCTGTCGCCATGTAGATTTCACAGGCTCAGTTTGCAGACTTGGAGGTGTACAAATGTGCAAATAATAACTGGATTATATTATATTATAGAAAATTAAGATTTATTTAGTCAGGAAATGTAATTAAGTTTAATTTATAACTCTGAGTTTTAGGATTTAAATTAATCAGGGAACTCTGCGGGTCACTGATGGCAGCCTGGAGGTTTGTGTTGTGTAGAAGATGATATTACAACAAAATCCCTCTTCTACAACAGGCTTATCAAAATAATTTGATAGTTTGATATTGTGGGACATGCTTTCTTTCTTGCTCAACTTTTTGGATCTGATGTCTGTCCATTTTAAATGTGAAGTGGGAGCCAGGACGAATCAAATAGCTTGTCTCTGCCAAACTAAAAACTAAATCCCACTCACAGTACATTTAAAGCCAGACAAACATTTGATGTATTTATTATCTGTTGTGTAAAACCTTTCTCTTCCTGCTGGTTGAACATAATTGTGTTGATGTATCCAGGTGGTTGAGGCTGTTCCGATTCTCCCTGAAATCCCTCTGCCGGCCATTCAGCCCAATTACAGACCTTTGCCCTCCATCGACGTCACACCACTGTCCCCACAGAGAAGGAAAGGTAACCCCCTGAACTTGAAAATGAAAGATCATATGCTCACCTATGTCAATATAAAGGTCAGAATACTACCAAAAACAAATGTCAACTATGCAGTTTCTATTCCTCAAATAGTAATGTCAGAGTTCTCCTATTGGTTTCCCATTTTCCTGGGTGAGGAACAGCACCAAACACATTGTAATAATAATGTTTTTCATCCACGTCTTTTTGTGTTCTATCTGCCATTAAGTGGGACTATTAAGTTTACTGCCCTGCTCCACTAATTCTTTAAACAAAGGCTGTTACATAGCTGAACAATTCACTCTGTGTCTGAAATTGTGATTATTACCTCACACTTTACCTAGTGACTTATTTCTAGTCACGTGCAGACCTCAGTTTGAAGACTTGGAGGTGTACAAATGTGCAAATAATAACTGGATTATATTATATTATAGAAAATTAAGATTAATTTAGTCGTGAAATGTAATTAAGTTTAATTTCTAACTCTGAGTTTTAGGATTTAAATTAATCTGGGACCTCGGCGGGCCACTGATGGCAGCCTGGAGGTTTGTGTTGTGTAGAAGATGATATCCTCTGCATAAAAATGTACATTAGCTGTAGGTTGAAGTTGGAAAACACATGTGATTCAGGTGCAGAATAAAAACCAGTGGGCCTAATATTGATCCTAGAGGAACACCTTTATCAACCATGTGCTGAAAGCATCTGCAACTACAGTTTGAATTACTACCACACAGATATAGTCAGCTTCAAAATTTGAAATTAATTAAAAGTTAAAAAATTATTTTTTGTAATTTGTTTTTCATATTGTTCTAACTATGTAGTTTTAAACCTCAGAGGTCTGAAAGTTTCTCTTTTGTTCAAACTCCTTAACAGAATTTGGCTGTTGAATATCAAAATGTATACTACGCTTTTACAACCTGCTGATTTTTTGCATTCATGCAAATTGTAGTCAAGTTCTTCTCAAACGAGTCAGCACTTCTATAACCTTCAGGCCTCCCCAGTGTGTAGCTGTCTGACTGTCACTCCCTCTTTTCTTTACGCTCAGTTCCCGTCTGCAATGATGAGGAGGACGCCGGGTTTACTGGGAAGCGGTTCAACTCTAAGATGGTGGTCTACTCGGGAGCAAAGACCTCCTTCTTGCCCAAGATGATGACTCTGTATGAGCAGTGCATCCGTGTGCTGCAGAACAACATCGATTGTGAGTGGAGCTGCAGGAGTTTGTTCTGTGTTCAGATTTTAATAACGAGTTTCCCAGCTAGTGGCTCTACAGCGCTCAAACATATTCAGTTTTTGTCATGATCTTGTAGACCAGAAAGAACTATAACTTATTTACAGTGTTTATTATGAAGTAAATACTGTTTACAGGTAATTTGAAGTCAAACAAAATATGAATTAAGCCACAATTAATGACCATAGTCAGTAGTTCTGCACAACAAATATAGAATTATAGAAGTTTATCTTTGTATCATTCCACAGATAGTAGTAATGAAAACAGTGGACTTGGTAAGCTACTGTAGATACTTTTTTAGCCTCAGAGCAAAGATCGTGTCTGTATTTAAACAGCACTGGATTTCTACAGTTTTGTGAACCAAATATTAAGTAAAAACAAAACCCTTGTTAGGCACTGGATGTATATTTGAGTGAGGACCTGCATGTTTGTAGTGTTTTATTTACTGTTACAGAGTCGTCTGAACTTTTTTCCATGAATTTAATTTAAAATATTGGATCAACCAAATTATTCATTATTACAGTTACAGTTAAAAATACAGCAATATCTCTTTTTAAATCATTTTTATTCCGGACAATCCACAACCACAAATCACTGTAACTGTTGTTTTCTAGAAATGACTTTAAAAAGTGTCAGCTGTCTGGTCTGTGGAAATCAACCCTCCGTGCTCTTTATTAAAGGGCCTCTCTCCTTATATATCACAGTTTACGCACTGCAGACCTATACATGTTGGAGTAGTTTGTGTATTTATACTCTAGTTAATTTTCCAGATGGTGATATTCAATTCAAAAGATGCAATATAAACACAAACTATGAATTCTCTGGACGAGTGCTGGGAGCCAGTATGGACTCCGCTGTGGTCTTCTCTGACGTGACACCGATACAAACGACTGCACACATGTAACCGCTTGGTATCTTTGTGCTCTTTCAGCCATTGCTGAAGTGGGAGGAGTGCCGTTTGACATCCTGGAACCGGTTCTGGAACGATGCACACCAGAGCAGCTGTACCGCATTGAGCAGAGCAACCAGGTGACAGAAACACAACTGACTAATATAATGTATTCCCTTGTCCCTAATCTTAACCATTATAACTAAATGCCCAACCTGAGCACGCTAACACTAAACTGAACCTGAAGATACATTTTAATTCAACCAAAGTCTTCAAGGACGCTGCCCTACCCTTCCACTATCCCTAATGAACATTCAAACAGGTTTTGCCAGCTGTTGTCATTCCCCCTGTTCAGACTTTAAGATGTATCTTTTAATATAAAGCATGGGAGACAAAATCTACAGTTTCTGTCTGGTTTTTATGTTTTCTGAATATGAGACATGGGTTAATTGCAGTTAATCAAATCAAGTTAAGGTCTTTTTTTAAGGTTAAGGACAATAACAAAAACAGGAAATATGGTAATAAAGATGTGAAGTATGCACTTAAGGTAACGTAAAACTTTATGGCGATGTGTATTAGGAATAAGTCTTTTAATGGCCAGAACGAACCAGGGGAATATGTACAGCAATGTCAAGGTTCATATGTGCATGTGACTGAGCCATTTAACCAAGTCAAACAGATTCCATTGAAGTTTTGGTCAAAATGTTTTCATAATGTAAAAATCCCTGCAGCTGACACTGACAACATTGAACCGTTCTGAGCCGTTCTTTCTCTGTGCACAAATTCTTACTCACTCTAGTTGGACTTCTTCAGAATAATGTACGTGTCAAAGCTTGTTGCGTTATGAAAGGCTTCTGCAGAAGGTTACACACGTTCAGCTCCAAAAAATTAATTCTGTAATTCAAAAGAAATATTTGGCCTTCATCCACTGGTTTCATGTGGCTTAAAAAAAATCTAATACCACACTTTCTAGTGGATGGTTTAAAAATAAAAAGGGCTGTTTTTCTCTTCTGTTAGTGTTTTACTGAGGATTCTGATGAGCTGTGGATGCGTCACTGCCAGAGGGACTTTAAGCGTGAGTCTCCTCAGGAGTACGAATCGTGGAGGGAAATGTATCTGCGGCTGCACGATGAGCGCGAGGAGCGACTGAGGTTGCTGACGCAAAACATCAGCTCTGCACACGCCAACAAACCCAAAGGTAGGAGACATTTACACTAAGGTTCTGGGCCTATTCCTGTTAATGGTTAGTTTATTAAGATCTTTGAGTGCGTTTCTCCTGGCAGGGCGGCAGGTTAAGATGGCGTATGTCAATTCTGTTGTCAAGCCGCCACGTGATGTGCGCCGCCGGCAGGAGAAGTTCGGCACCAGCAGTGGTTCCTCCACAGCCGCCTCCACCGCTGCTGCAAGTCCCATCAAGTGAGTATCGAATGCATGACGTCATAATAATGTCTTATGACGCACCCAGTTTAAATGTTAAGAATAGGATAAATATGAGAGATGTGTGAGCAGAAATCGTACAAATGTGACCTCATGCAAGAGCGTTCTGTATCCTGAATTTCAGTTTTTTCCAAGTCACATTCATCAAACTCTCTTACCTGCACTAATTTGTCATAAACTCAGTTGTGTCAGACTGATTAGTGCCGCCTGATCCACGTCGATGGGAATGGAGGAAAAGCATAATCGACTCCCCTGTTACGATTTGTTAGAGGAAAAGTTTCATTTACAGATTCTCAGAGGAGAATTGAAAGTCTATTGTCAGAAATCAGCCAACAAAAAAAGACATTTTCAGTTAGTCACATTTTAGGAAACAAAACAATTAGAATATAATTTATTAATTCTTAATTTAAATATTCTTAATTTGTCAGCAACATGATCAGCAAAATAAAATGGTAAACAAAATATAAATGTCGTATTAAATTTGTGTCAAACTGTGTGTTTTAAAATATTTAACTTCAGTATCATTAAATTCAAATAAAGCCGCCTTAATTCTCAAGTCAAACATCTTCTCATCAACTCTGAGTCGCAGCACAGAGTTTTTGTTCATGTCTTAAACAAAAATAGTAAATTCTACACACACGTCACATTTTGTAGCTTGGGATCATCCAGACGTGATTTTATTTCAATGATGCTGCTTCTATTCTTGGTCTCGCCTCATATCAAAGGGAATATTTTAACAGTTGGATAAAACATGACATTGTAAAGACAAGGACACTAGTGTTTTATGGATCAAACTAAAACCAACCATTGTGTATGTCATTAATCACAGAAAATGCCAAATATTCGCTGGTTACATATTTTTAAATGAATAGACGTGTCAGCTTTACTTTAAGGGTTTGGTCAAAAATATTAAACATGTGTATTTACAGCCATTATAAATTAAAATACCCCATTTTATGAGCTTGAGAAGATTTGAAGACAGCTGCA
>OMLM01020896.1:77271-95879 GCA_900302695.1 Helostoma temminkii | reverse complement strand
TTAGCAAAGTAAGTAAAAAGAGTCAAACCAAGAAGTCAGACCATGTTCACTGAGAAGTTGTTGATCATTTGTTAAGTTTGAACCAAGTTTTTGATACTTTGCAGCTGCCTGATTGCAGATGTAAAATCCTGGTATTATTTAAATGACATATTCTTTATTAGCAGATTTATTACTGAAAACGTCCCAGTACTGACAGACTCAGAGACTGCAGACTGTCTCCCAGTTCTCACACAGAATATTTATACCCATTAAGTGTCAGGTGAACGTTACTCAGAAAATACAGTAGGAGAGATTTTAAATTCATTTACAGTAACACAACACTCCAAGATGAAGAACACATAGTTAAATATATAAAATGCCCTGAAGTGTATAAATATAATAATACGGAGCAGGTTTGTCCATGTGTGCTGATAATTAACAACTAAATTATAGTTATGTTTACAAAAGATACATTTTACGAAAAAACGTGTTTTTTGTTTTAAATATTTAACTGTTCCTGAGCCAGTTTAATATACTCAAGTATTAGTACATGATAAATTTGTTCCATTTCATACTGTAAACACACATAGTAAATACTAGTTACTAAGAACTACTATGAAGGGTTTTATACTGCAGTGTTTCAAGTTTTACTCCAATAAGGATAATTTTTTGTTTGTACTTTAGTTACCTATGTGTTAAGCATTTAGGGTGACCATGGATAAGTTGGCAGTTGTCCATGAACCTCAGGTGGTTGGTGGTTAGACTCTTGGTCCGTCCGATTCGTGGCCACATGTCTCTGGACAAGACACTGACCCCCGAACACGTGGAGCTTTAAATGCAGCTGTCTGTCCACAAAACATTCCCCAGGTGGATTAATGAAGTGTCAGTTAGATTTAGCCACTAAATAAACCCAGACAGTGTAAGTCGCTTTGGGTAAAAGCACCAAATGACTAAAATTAAAATGTCTATTCGTGTGCATTTTTAAAATGTATTTCTTTGATATCTAACGTGGTTTGTTTCTCTCGATGTATAAATTAAGTATTAAAGGGATTTTGCCACATTCCACTTTTAATCTGCTTGTTGGTTGGACAACAATATTTTACCATATTGTCTTATTGTATGATGTGATTTCTGTGCTCAGGATCTTCAGATGAAAACAAAAACTCTAAAGTCACTGTAAAGTGAACATTAATGTTCAAGCAGACAATTAAAGAAGATTTTCACATAACATCTTAAAATTATTGTGCTTTGATTTCTGACCTTGTCATTTATCTGCTTTCTAGTCAACATCTACGTATCTTGTGACGATCAGACCTGTTAACTGCTCAGAGTTTAATTTAATATTGTAAACATTTGTTTTGACTTTGAGGAGAAAGTTGTGATAATCTTAAGGCATCTCAAAGTGCTTATCAATCGTTTCTATAAACTGATGCTTCTCCAAAGGTTTAAAATATCTAAATGTCATTTGTTCATGTCAGTTTGTCAAAACAGTACAAATATTTATTTATGAAACATTGTTGTGTGTCTCCCTCTAGAGTTAGAAATGAAGAAGTTAGACTTCTTTGTCTTTCTTCTCCAGAACTGTGATAGATGTAGAAGAAGTATTGAACGCAGCACAGTAAGAATTAAAAGTAAAACTACTCAATAGAAAAATCTCTTCTGTGACACTATAATGCATTATAACACTGGCTTATTATTACTCATGCTTTAATGTGTGAACAGCATTTTACTGTTGTAGATGTTTAAGTGGAGATAAGTTTTTACAATTCTTAACACGACTGCAACTAAAGAAACTTTTCAGTGACTAATAGCTGATTATTGTTAATTAGTCAACGAATCATTATGTTTGAGAAGCTGCCAAGTTATTCATGGTAAATTACTTGATTATCTAAAGAATAAAAGTTTTTTTATATATTGATCTTCAAATCTCTTCATATATTTCTACCAAAATTTGAATTTATGAAGAAACTAGTAACTAAAACTCAGGTCCATGTAGAAAATGAAAACACAAAATGTCTTTATAAATTTTTATCTTTTTTTAAAAACCTCAAAATCAGCCAGGTTGACACAGGTGCTTTTTATTCACACATTGTCGATTGAAAAATGTTTTTATTACAGCAGGTTAATCTTCATATCTGAACTAAAATATTTAAAGGACAAAAGATACTGTTTCTCTAAAGCTGCAGAGCAAAAAAACATTATGAAGAAGAGAGTTAAATCATAAAACCACAAAGACAAAATTGACACGATTTTATTGCACCCCCAGATCAGGCAGGTTAGATCCAGCTCTTCATGAACATATATCATTTTAGACACCTTCTTTTTTTCAGCTTACATAAAAAATGACAACTTTTGTGTCATGAGAGACACATTCTTTAAGCTTTTGGTGAACTCTTGTTTTTATTAAGTATATGAAAAAGGGTAAATAATAATAAATTAGTCTTATAGAACTTTGTCTCCTTGTTTTTTAAGTGCATTTTCTATATCTGACCTGATTGTTTTCACAATATTAATAATATTACAGTATTTACAATATGGATAATCTACTGAATCAGTATTGTGCAGAGTGTAAATATTGGATGTCTCCTTCTCGCTGGAGCTCTGTCAGAGTGGCCATTAGGTTCTTGGTTCTTCTGAATTTCTTCCATTTACCGATGATGGAGGCCACTGTGCTTATTGGGACCTTCAGTGCTGCAGAAATGTTTTTTGTATCTTTCCCCAGATCTGTACCTTCATACAATAATTAATTGGCCACTTTTACCGCAACTGTTCATCAGTCAGTGCAGTGCAACGTCTGTAGGAGCCGTTCAGCTCACACATACAGCACCAAGTGCACACACAAGTTACAGCCCATATACATGTGTATTGAGAAACTAATGTACAAATAAAGTCCTGTGTTCAGGATTTAGGCTACTGCAAACTGATCAGTTCTGTGTGTGGATATGGTGATTTACTTTAAAATTAAAATTAGTTTAATATTTATGATAGTAACAGTAAACATTTTAACAGATTTTCAGTTCTAAGTATCCAATCCTTCCTCCTTCACTTTGATTTAAACACTTATTTCATCCACATATTTACCTGAACAGGTGGACTCTCTTCCAGCCTTATTTCTAATAACTGTCTCAAAGGGGAAGTGATTTGGAGAGAGTGTAGACCACAGGGTGTGCTAGCGTGCTATAGGACAAATTCAGAAGATGTGGCAGAGGGAATTACGGAAATTAAAGTCACCTGTGTGAGAAGTAAAAGGTCATGTGGATGTGGTTGCACTGCTTGCTAAAGATTTTTTGAATCTTGAACATTTGCAGACACCAAGTCAGCACCAAGCTAGTTTGGGTGGATTTGATCTCTCTTATAATGAAAAGCACTTTTCCAGACAGCAGATTAAAGGTATCGATAAGCACAAAGTTGTGAGCTCTGCAGGCAGACTGAAGCCAAGTGTGGAGGCTGAGGAACCTGCTGAAACTCTCCATGCTACCAGGCTAAAGTCTGTTTTGGTTTGCTCAAAGTGTTTACAAGTAACATAATTAAAATCTGCCATTTTTTCTCTCTCTCTCTCTTTCTTTCCACTCACCCCAACCAGTCGAGGCAGATGGCTGCCCACCCTGAGCCTGGTCCTGCTGGAGGTTTCTTCCATTAAAGGGAGTTTTTCCTCTCCACTGTCTGCTAGTGCTGCTTAAGGTGGATTTAATGGATTTTCTTTACAATGTAAAGTGCCCTAAAATGAGGGTCATTGTTGTGATTTGGTGTTATATAAATAAACCATATGCCATAGAGTGAAGCCTATGTGCGACATCTTTACTGATTTTCTCCCTTTACAGGGTAAAATATTAACACAATGTAATCCTGTGTTATGGAACTCCCAAAGCTAAATAAATAAATAGAACATCATGAAATAATGAATACATTTTTAAAAGTTATG
The DNA here is from genome assembly GCA_900302695.1 of Helostoma temminkii. Lineage (NCBI taxonomy): Eukaryota > Metazoa > Chordata > Actinopteri > Anabantiformes > Helostomatidae > Helostoma > Helostoma temminkii. The sequence continues at coordinate 91,978 of OMLM01020896.1, read as the reverse complement.
ACAATGAAATTATGAAATAATTAGCATATGCTTTAAAAATGCTTATTGTTGTAAAATATTATTTCATGTTAATTAATTTCCCAGTAACAGAAATGGTTGCAGATATCTTTTATTTAATGCCATTAGTTTTGAAAGCTTCCTACAAGCTTTAAAGCTGCCCTCTCTGCTTCGACTGACAGACAAAGTCATTTTGCTGAATAGTCTCATTATAAAATAAATAGGCCACAAGGAAAAAGCCATTTTAAAATAAGTTACGTTTTGAAATAAAAAATAATGGAATTAAATAAAATATGTCTGCTACCATTTCTGATATTGGAAAAATAATTAACAGGAAATAATATTTTACAATAATACGCATTTTTTAAAGAATAATGCAAATTATTTCATAATTTAATTGTCATATATTATATTTATTCATGCAGTTAGTTATTTCATAATGTCATATTTATTTACTTATTTTTGGACATTTTTGAATTCCATACTTTGTACTTGTCATTAATGAAGACGCGACCATGTGACGTCGTTTCCATGGAGACGAAATAAACCCCAGATTTAAACTGGTCTCACAGCAGAATAAAACCCGCACTGATCAATTACTCCACTGAAAGTCTCTATCAACATGTACACATTCACTGAGGATTTACACAGCTTCAGGTTTACTTTTTCACTTCTGACTCTTCTCTTCCACTTGACTTTTCTCTGGACGCAGGTTGAAGGTAACGTTAATCCGTTTCCTTAATGTGACATTAAACTGTTTAAACTAGCTAACGGGCTAACGATGGGGTTAATACGAGCTTGTTCATTTTACCCACTCGCTGCTGTGATGTTGAATTAGTAACCTTTGAAAATGTCTCTGAAAATGTGTGTGTTTATCAGTGTAGTGTGACTTATGTAGGCAGCGTTAGATGTTAATGTTAAACCAGCTGATAAGGGGTGTTACGGATCTACTAGTGACTGTGTTAACTGGTGCTTCGCTAGAGAATATTAATACCACTTTGTCGGTTCTTTATCTTTGTCAAACTTTCTATATTTGGGGAAGTTAGTTGGTCTGATGGCGCTTTAATGTTGGCTGTGTTTATGGAGAAAACAAGAAGTGAGCAGCTCCGTGTCTCCTCCTCATTCACATTGAAAAAACACAACAGATTTATTTTTAATAAAATATTTGAGTCACGTATCATTAATTGAAAGTGTTTAGGTTTTAAAAAAACAACTCAGATGACAGAGGGTAAATCCGATCTTTGGAAGTAAGAAGGAAACAGTTCTTAAAAACACTGTTTACTAACAACTCAGTGTAGATGTCAATTCAGCATGTACATCATGATGATAACAACCCAGTCTGAATGACAGTAACTACTACTAGTCTACTACTACTAGTCTACTGCAATTCTTCTAGTTCTACTGATATATCAGTATGTTACTGTCACTGTGTTAACAAATAGAAAAATAATAAAAATATGTAGTGTCCCAATGAACAGTAATGTAATTAAAAGGTGCTGAGTATTTTATATTATTTATTTTAATTGTTAGACATTAAAGGTAACAAGATCCTTATTCTCATTTGTCATAAAGTTTTCCACACGGAGCAAATCAGATTCCAGACTCTGACTTTTTAGAGTTTTTAATTTTCTCTCTCTTTTCCAGCTCTTCCAGCTCGACCACAGGTGTACGGTTCATTTCAACCAATCATCGTTGCTTTAGGTGATGATGTCATCCTGCCGTGCCACCTGGAGCCTCCATTAAACGTAGAGGGTCTGACTGTGGAGTGGTCCAAGCCTGACCTCAGGCCTTACCACTCAGACCTGCTGAGCCACGAGGGGTATGTGTACCTGTATCGGGACAGACGTGAAGTGTTGGACATGAAGCTGCCGTCGTACGTCAACAGGACGGAGATGTTCACAGATGAACTGAAACATGGAAACATATCTTTGAAGGTCACCAACGTGACGCACGCAGATGCAGGGAGATACAGATGTTTCATCCCCAAGTTAACCAGTCATGTGAAGGATTCAATAGTTCACCTGGTTGTTCGTGAGTAAAAGTGTTGACTTGTTTACGGGTTCAAATGTTATTTAAGCAATAAGAGGTCAGTGTACTCAGTACAGCTGTCATACCTTCGGCACGAGGCTGCAGGTATCGACCGCATCACAGCAGTGTTGATAACAAGAGCATTAACTGGAATGGACAGACATTTGTGGGTTGTGGGGAAAACCCAACCTGGGTTTTAGATCTTTACTGAATTGTGTCTGCAATATATTTTAAAACTAATTGAACTGTGTTTTGCTGTTTTTTTTCTCTGTGTGGTGGAGTGATACATACAGTTTAAAGTCCCAGTGCTGTTATACTCTATATCGGCACTCATGGAATGCCTCTTGTCCAATTAAATTGCTTTGTAAGAACTAACTGCTGTATATTGTTGATTAATGTATCCACACTAAGTGGATGAACCATCTGTAGACCCAGCATGAGGTTCAGATCAATGGTTGTGGTTGAAATATCTCCAGTATTGGATGGTTGTCTATTTGTCCAGTACTGACGGATGGTATCATAATCCAGTGAACCTCAGGTCTACTCTGTATTTAGTTTGTTCAACATGGTAATAAACAAACAAGGCAAACACCAGCTGTTTAGCATTTTCACTGTGAGCACATTAGCCGACAGCTCCTGTTTTGTCTTTTGCTATTGAGTTTGAGAAATTTGGTTTTTCTGGGTCCAAACTATGTAAAATAGGGATGACAGAGCAGCTGCCACTGCCTCCCACAGGGCTTAAAACTCCAGAATTATTAGTGCCAACACTGAATCAAGTTCTTGTATCTGTTCAACAGCAGCTTTCACTTTTCTTTTTTCTCCCCCTGCAGGTCAGCGCAGTCTGTACAGTCTGATCCCAATTTCATTTTTCTGTTTCTGTGTGATTCTGTGTGGTGGAGCCTGGTTACTTAATAGAATACGACTGATAAAAAGATGTAAGTCTCTTGTACGACAGTTGATTGCTTCTTGTGTGTCATGTATCATTTATCTACTTGCCTCCATCTTTACCATATTCTCTGAAGGTCATTTGGTCAGAGATCTCCAGTTCAAATGGAAAACTTGACAACAATGAAATGTTTCCGTTTTATTGAATGAACTTTTGTAAACACACGCTCAGTTTTTTAGGTTCAACTAAAGCCTAATCAGCTGTATAACAGACTAATGAACACTAAGTTAACTTCAAATGTGTATAAGTTAATGTGTTGCAGTAGAAGCATTAATAACATACTCTGTTTTCTTTATCTACAGGTCTCATGAAGTTTGCAGCTCAGCCAAAAGATAAAAAAATGCTGATTCCCCCTGGAGAAAAGCCGTATATATAAATAAAACCTGGCTTCTATAAACTGATGTTTCTCCAGAAACAAAAGTTTAATAAGGTTAAAAATATCTGAATGTTAATTTTTTGTCAGTTTGTCAAAATAGTTCAAATATTTATTTAGGAAACGTGTTGTTGTGTGTGTCTCTCCAGAGTTAGAATTGAAGAAGTTCAGCTTCTTTGCCTTTATCCTCCAGAACTGTGATAGATGAAGTATTGAAATCTTAACTGAATGTACTAATACCACACTGTGAAACTTCTCATCCTGCATTTCATTGTGTATAATTCTGAAAATGTACACAGTACAGTAAGTATTAAAAGTAAAATTACTCAACACTAAAATGTCTTCTGTTACATTGTCATGCACTATATCACTGGCTTATTATTACTAATGCTTTAATGTGTGAGCAGCGTTTTACTGTTGTAGATGTTTAAGTGAAGATAAGTTTTAATAATTCTGTACTGGATTGCAACAAAAGAATAATTTTTAAGGATTAATTTGCTGAATATTTCTGATTACTCAGCAAATCATCATATTTAAGAAGGTGCTACATTAAAATTATAAATTGTTATTTTTTATGGAGGATTATTATTATTATCAAAATAGTTTTTTTTTTATTGCTGAATCTTTAAATTATTACCTGTACTTGCTGTTGGGTAGTTTATAACAAAGCATCATATATTCCATAATTTGAATTTGTAAAGAAACTAGTAACTAAAACAACATGAACATGGAAAACTTAAATTTTTTATTCAAAAACCTTAAAATCAGCCAGATTCACACAGGTGGTCTTTACACATTTTTGATTAAAGAATTATTTGTTACAGCAGATTAATCTGTATATCTGCACTAAATCTTTAAAGGATTAAAAGATCTGTCCTATGAAAGTGTTTCTCTAAAGCTGTAGCATGAAGAAGAACAGAGTTAAAACCACAAAGACAAATATGAAAGTGTCATTTGTTACATGTTATTGCGGATCAGACAGACTTGACTGAATTTACTGTTACACACACATAGCACATCATGCATTTTTTTTGCATTGATTTTGTGTATCACTCAGAATGAAGTCATCCAAAACAGAATCTGGCTCTTTAATTGAACTTTTATCGAAAAATCCTTAAAATCTTTGGGGGCTTAAATATTTCTGATTGCAACTGTATAATTAATAATATATTTTTAAGTATTATCTGCAGAAATATGACTCGATAATTACCACCCAATTCAATCATTTACAAATCAGTCATAATATACAATTCATAAACATAGTTGCGTGACCATGCACACATGCACACGTGTTGCCATTGAGACTGTTGGCGAGATGCAGGAAACTCAAGCTGTTAATATTCTGCTGAGTCACCCCAGTGAAAACTGATTTAAAACTGATATGTTTTGTTAAAAACAGTCTTGTTACAGCCATCACTACGTGAGAGCGAAGACTTTACTGAGCCAACACTAAGACAGGTTAGAGAGAATATTTGGTTTCAAAAATCAGCGTCTCACACTCTGTGCTGTGACATCACACAATTCATTTATTTATTTGAGATTCTGAGATAAAGGAACTCCGTGATGTCACTTCCTGTCTCAAAGTCATAGCCAATCATTATTTAAGAGCTCTGTGATGTCACGTCTCGTTTCAAAGTCATCACCTTTCATCTTCCTGTTGCTATATCTTCGACAAATTTCAGTGGACACTCATTTTGAAATTTATTTCAGTCAGAGATAGGTGGACACTCATTTTGAAATTTATTTCAGTCAGAGATAGGTGGACACTTATTTTGAAATTATTTTCAGTGATAGGTGTGCAGCTAAAGCTACCAGTGTCTAGGAGCAATGGAAGAAGCAAATCTAGACCAAGAACAAACAATCATATACCTCAAGAGGAAGTTCCATAAGATGGAGGAGAAACATGACAAATCTCTCAAACATTTTGAAAACAGTATGTTGGCTAAGAACACAACAATCGCTTCTCTTGAGAGTAAAGTCTTAGCTCTGCAAGAAGAGTTAAAAACTACCAAGAAGAATGAGCAGGATTTAAGAGCCAAGTTTATAACTTGTGCTGAGGCGCTAGAATGGGCAGTCAAGTTGACAAGTGTCTGTCACAAAACCACAGAGCAGAATGAAAAACAGACACAAAACAAAGATGACAAGATAGAAAGATCGCAGAAGCGAGAACCGGTCTTGACCATAGACAAGTCGGCCGAAGAACACGGGTTTCAGGTGGAACTGATGAAGGCAATCTTGAGACGGATGAACAGGGAGAACACAGAGAAGGTAAAGCAGCTGGAAACGGAGCTGGACGGTAAGGATGAAACCATCAGAAACTTAAGAGCACAAGTTAATGTTTTAAAAAACTGTAGAACTGAATATGAAGAACTAACAAAACACCAAGACATGTCTGCAACTGTGGCTGAATTAGAAGTTGCTCTTGCAGAAAAAGCCACCAGTGTTGAAGAAAAATCTAAAGAGATAGCTGTTTTGACCAAGGAAAACAAAGACCTTCAAAAGGAATTGTCTAGTTACAAGAGCTCCAATGTTATCCTGAGTTTGAAATTAGGTGAGCTGAATGACAAATGCAAACGTCTAGAGGAAGAAAAAGCAGAGGAAGAATCCAGTCATGACGGCACTAAAATGGAGTTAGTTGAGGTCAGGGGAACAAACTCGGACTTGGATCAAACTGACGAAAATGTCAGAGACGAAGCGGAAGATATTGCACCAAGTCTTGAGAGACTGAAAGCTAAGGTCAAAGAACTGAAGACGCAAAAGCTGAGGTTTGCAGAGGATCTACAGAAATGTATATCTACGGTCGATCAGCCTAACATATGCAGGAAACAAATCATAATTCTTAAAACACGTTTCTTGAATAACGAGACCAAAAACCTACAGATTGTTGAAGAAACTGTGTCGGCTTTGCAGCACGAACTTCAGGGCTGGAAGGTAAAGCTCGGACATTGTGAGAAAATGTACCAGCAGAAATGCGACGAGCTTAAACGGATGGAATTGCAGTTTCACAACACATCTGAGCTTCTGAATGAAGCCACAATAAAGTGCACGACAGTAGAGAACGAAAGGTCTCAGGAAGTGGATAAACTGGAGAAACTGCTCACTGATACATCTCTGCGGCTTCAAAAGGCAAAGAAGCCTGCAGACCAGAAGATAAAGTCCTGGGTTCAAAAGAAAGTCACTCGCGCTATGGCAGCTCCCAGGAAGTTAGCAGAGGACCTTTTTCTAGTCTGTTACTAACTGGTTAGTATCTATTCATGACTAACCATGAATGCTGTTCAGCTTCGGCCCTGCATTCAGCATACTTAGATCTCTCTGTGTGCCCTCTCTGTGTGCCGCACCAGGCCATGATCAAATCTCTGACAGACATCAGCAGACTGGTGGAGGCAAGGACATCAAGGTACATCTAATCTTTAACATTTAATTATTCTTTTGTAATGCGACATATCAAAAACGTGTTTTCATTTCCCTGCTTGTGTTCTGTGGCACCCCCAGGCCATGGCCACCCCTGGAAAATTACTGGCCACGCCACTGCCCACCACAAGAAGCTCCCCCCAATTAATAAATCATATTCAGTTCATACCTTACAGTCATTTTCAGTCAAAGCATGAATGCAAAACCCAATAAACAAATAAATAAATAATGAGTAAATAAACAGCAAATAAATACAAGCAATAAATAAAGAGCAAAAAGCTGTTCTAAAAATATTATTTTATTTGTTTTTATTTATTTTGAAGGGATTGGACATTTTAGTTTTGAAAACTCCCTTATATGTAATTATTAATAACGTATTAATAAAAATGTTTTTTCTTTTTTCTTTTTTTGTAATTCACCGAGGTTGAAAGAGCTACAATAACTCAAGCTATATGAATATATACATTAAGATTTTCACTGGCCCCACCTGGCCACCCCTATGAAAATGTTCTGAGAGGCCTCACTGCTTGTGTTTGGGCTGTAAATGTTTTGATCTTTCTTGCATGGAAGTTGAAAGATTTCTCAAAAAGTCTTCTTAGAAATTTTAGCACTTTGACATATGCAGAGTTTAAACCATGTGCTAAACCCAAATTAAATCCATCTTCACAAAGTCTCCAGTAGCAGAGAGGTTTTACACACGTGGTTAAGTGTACCCCCTACGTGGGGCCAGGAGATCTGTACAGTGTCGCTTAGCTTAGTGAACAATGAGTGAGGCCAATATCAGAAGACTTGGGTGCATTAGGGGCCAAGAGGGTGAGCAAAATCCAAAATCAGGCTGTGGATAGATAGACACATGTTAAAAGCTAACTTGGCTTAATTTGCAGAGAGGTGGGGTTGTTATAGAGGCACAATCTGCATGCTCATAATATGAAGGAGATGTGGTCAGCAAAGCTTAGTCGGTCATCAACGATGACCCCAGATTTCTAATAGGCTTGTGGCAACAATCAGTGCAAATGTTAGTCTGACTCTGTGTTGTATGGAAGGACTCTGGCAGGGGTGGTTCTAGGATTTCACCCTTAGGGGGGCTTAGCCCTCACTACTGTTGCTGATAACACTGCCTAGTGTTGTGTCTGTGCATTACAGAATATCGATAATATAATATACAAATATAATTGCATACAATCACGTATGTGAAGAACCAACACAATCTCTGCTCATTACATGCTGCAGTTGCAACATGAATGCAGTCATTGATGAAGCAACATTCACAATATAAAGACAAAATCTGTGCTCAGCTAAATTACCGTAGCATAAATAAACATGAAACTAAAGACTTTGCAATCTTTGTTTTATTGCTTATAAAGTGTTTTGTTTCTTTCTGTCTTTACACTCATATTTATTTTTAAACCAATGGCATTATATAAATGAACTATTCTTTGAATGATAGTTTGCTTGCATATATATATATATGTGTGTGTGTGTGTGTGTGTGTGTGTGCATATCATATGCATATATGCATGCATATATATTTAACCAAGACAGCCATACTCTGTACATTAATGTCAATGCTATGGCAGAATCATGCAGCATCTAATCATGGAAATGCTCACAGAACACTATGAAAAAGGTTTTAGTGCATCCTCCAACAACTGTTTACTTGTGGGACAAACGTATATATGTTTATAAACAGCTAATATAGACAAATGACAAACATTTTTACAACCTAATAAGAAGATGACCCTATGCCCTGAATTTGAGCAAGTCCAGTTATTTTGAGATGGTATCATTAAGATATGTCTCCTGTCTGTGCAGCGTGCTGCTCACTAGATGGCGAGGTAATATCACATATAGTGGCTGGGCAGTAAATGTGCTGATCCTGTTTTGAGTTTTGTTCTGTTACGCTTGCCGTAGTTTGGTCAGAGGTCAGTCATGCTAACAGGTTAGCACAGTGTTATCTGAGTAAATGCCAAATCACATCTTGATATCTACAGAGCAATGGAGTTATATGCCTATAAGAAGAAATACGTGTTTAGTTGTTTGAATAGCGATAGATTCTTGATTGTTTTTAAAGTAACATAGTCGCGATCGTGATGCTAATCTACGTTAGCTTGTTTATGGGGATTTCCGTTCTGTATTAGCATCGAGCTAATAGGCTAGTTTTTAGCACATCGTGGTGTTATTAGTGCATTTTTATATTAAAAAAAAGGAAAAGTAAAAGCCCCCTAAAAGGATCTAGAACCGCCCCTGGTTCCTGTGTTTTCATTTTAAGTTGACATGGAAGTAGATATTGATCAATTACGTCATACCGATACAACTTGCCAAGACGCTGAAGACGTGAACACGTTACGTCGTCTCCATGGAGACGAAACAAGCCCAAGATTTAAACTGGTCTCAGCAGAATGAACCCACAGTGCTCAGTGACTCCGCAGATAGAGGCTCTCTGTCAACATGCACACATTCACTGTGGACTTACACAGTTTGAGCTTCACTTTTTCACTTCTGGCTTTTCTCTGGACGCAGGTTGAAGGTACCGTTAACCCGTTTCCTTAACGCAATGTTAAGCTAACTATTAAAAGTAGCTAACGAGCTAACTAATGATAGGGTTAACATAATCTTATTGGGTGTCCTAATGTACAGTAATGCAAATAAAAGGTCTTGGGCATTTTGTATGAATTTTCAAAATTATTAAACATCATATGTAAGAAGATACTTATGCTCCTTTGTCGTAAACTTTTCCACACAGAGCAAAATAATACCAGACTGAGGTTTTAATTTTCTTTCTTTACCAGCTGAACCAAAGGTGTACGGTTCATTTCAACCAATCATCGCTGCTCCAGGTGATGATGTCATACTGCCGTGCCACGTACAGCCTCCAATCAACGTGAAGGGCCTGACTGTGGAGTGGTCCAAGCCCGACCTGAAGACTTACCACTCAGACCTGCTGAGCCACGAGGGGTATGTGCACCTGTACCAGAACAGACGTGAAGTGTTGGACATGAAGCTGCAGTCGTACGTCAACAGGACGGAGATGTTCACAGATGAACTGAAATATGGAAACATATCTTTGAAGATCACCAACGTGACGCACGCAGATGCAGGGAGATACAGATGTTTCATCCCCAAGTTAACCAGTCATGTGAAGGATTCAATAGTTCACCTGGTTGTTCGTGAGTAAAAGTGTTGTAGTGTTTACGGGTTCCAATTTTATGGTTGATTATTTTATCCACACTTAGCTCACAGCTACTTTGCTCCTTTGCTACTGAATTGTAATCAGTTTAAATTGAGCTTTTCTTGATATAAACTATGTAAAAACAGGCACGACAGAGCAGCCACTTCCTCCCACAGAGCTTCAAACAGAATTATTAGTGCTGACACTGAATCAAGTTCTCGTATCAGTTTAGCACCAGGGTTCACTCTTTTTCACTTTTCTTTTTTCTCCCCCTGTAGGTCACCACAGTTGGTACTCTCTGATCCCAGTTTTGTTTTTCTTCATCATGGTTTTTCTGGGTGGTGGAGTCTGGTTTCTTAATAAGATACAACTACTGATAAAAAGATGTAAGTCAGAGAGAAATCATTTATATTTCTGCCTCTTGTATGGCTCACAGTCGATCGCTTTGTGCGGTGTATCGTTTATCTGTTACCTCCATCTTTTCCATGTTATCTGAAGAAAAGTCAGTTATTTGGTAGTTTGTAAAACTACAGAGATCTGCAGTTCAAATGGAAAACTTGAATGAATTGACTGAAGTTTTAAGATGCTGTCAAATGAAAACTCTGCAGGTTTTGATTGTAAACACACCCTCATTTTTTTAGGTTAAACTAAAGTCTAATCAGCTGTGGAATATTTGTGGAAGTTAATGTGTTGTGCACTAATGACATACTCTGTTTTCTGTATCCACAGGTCTCACGAAGTTTACAGCTGAGCCAAACAATGGATGAAAGCTGGAAAGAATTTTCTTAACGAAACCTGGCTTAAATAAACATCTTGTTTTCTGAATATTAGTGTCGGAATAAGCTGTTTACTGATGATTACTTAGCATCAGTGTTTAAAGTTACTGATTACTTTTACTCTTTCCTGTGGAAAGAAACATGCAGAACTGTGTAGAATTTTACACGACTCGGTTTTAACTACATTTTTTAGTTGATATTTTAAGGCTCAGCCACAGATGACAGCGACTGTACTGACTTTAAAGATCTGTCATGGACAGAAAGAGATGAAAAGGATTCATCCAGCCACATCTTCTCTGAACCTCACTGTTACACTTGTTGAAGGATCACTGATGGAGATTTGTTTTGTGAAATAGATTATCCACTAACTCATGGTGCACTTTAAAGCATGGATACATCCAGGAACGTTGACATTTGAGTCGTCATTGAAGAATCACTGGATCACTGAGGAGAGGAAGCAAATACAACTAAATATTTAGCAAAGTAAGTAAAAAGAGTCAAACCAAGAAGTCAGACCATGTTCACTGAGAACTTGTTGATCATTTGTTAAGTTTGAACCAAGTTTTTGATACTTTGCAGCTGCCTGATTGCAGATGTAAAATCATCATGGTATTTTTTAAATGACATATTCTTTATTAGCAGATTTATTACTGAAAACGTCCCTGTACTGACAGACTCATAGGCTCCCAGTTCTCCCAGTTCTCACTGGTGACATAAACCTACTCTACATCTGGTTGAAGCACTAAACTCTGACTTACAAAATATTTATACCCACTAAGTATCAGGTGAGCGTTACTCAGAAAATACAGTAGGAGAGATTTTAAATTAATTTAGAAAAGCAACACTTCTCGAGATAAAGAACACAATTAAATGTATAATTTGCCCTGAAGTGTATAAATATTACTGTACTCTGGAGCAGGTTTGTCTATGTGTGCTGATAATTAACAACAAAATTATGTTTACAAAAGTTAAATTTAGTCACTAAATCATTTTTGTTCAACTGTCACTATTTAACTGTCACTGACCCAGTTTAATATTAGTATGTGAGAAATTTGTTCCATTTCATGCTGTAAATGCCGTCGTAAATACTAGTTACTAAGAACTATGAAAGATTTTATACTGCAGTGTTTCAAATTTTACTCTGTCCTGTGTTGCTGTTTTTTGTACTGCTCCAATAAGTTTATTTGTTCGTTCCTTTGTATTAAGCATTTAGGGTGACTATGGATCAGTTGGCATTTGTCCATGAACCTCAGATGGTTGGTTTGACTGATCCATCTGAAGCACCAAATGACTAAAATGAGGTCTATTTGTGGGCACTTTCTTAATTTATTTTTTTTACAATGGTTTGTCTCCTTGATTGCGCAATAATATTTTACCATATTGTCTTATTGTATGATATGATTTCTGTGCTCAGGATGAAAACAAAAACTCTAAAGCCACTCACTGTAAATTCTTATTCAGTGGAATCAGCTAATATTTTGAATTAACTTACCATAAATATCTAAGTTGGATATTTTCAAGCTAATTCAACTTAGTAATGTCTAGTTATCATTGTCAGAACTTAGAAGCATTAGTTGTACTGACCTGAAGTCCTTTAACTTAAAATTAATTTCTTAGAGTTCACTCAAACATTAAGTTGATACAGAAACTATCCTACAAACCTCCCAGCATGCATTATTTGAGTTAATTTTCTCCTAATATTGTTCTTTTTAGCAGTTTAAAGAAAACGGTCATGGTGGAAAGATGCTGTGTCTTTAAAACGTACGTACAATAGTTGGTTGGTTGGTGGTGAGTTCATCCCTGCCACTGTACACTTACAGTTCACAGCTTGATGTGATTGTTTTGTACTAATTGTTTAGTTCAAACAAGAATCTTTTGTTGGTAAAAAATTAACTAAACTAAGTAATACGTTTAAACCACACAACATTTAGTTGTATTAGAAGAACACGTTGCATTTGGTCACTTGAAACTGTAAGACAGCCTTTTGACTCAAGTTTTAGGTTGAAACAATAAGATATATTTTTCAGTGGTGTTAAGTAAACATCAGCCGTCAATTATCCAAATAAAGCAGATTTTCAATTGACATCTGGACGGTAGCCAAAACTGTCTACAGGCTGTGTTTAACTGCTGCTAGAACAAACCAGACTGCTGCTCCACTGGAAGCTTCTATTGTGATTTCTGCACTTTTACTGGAAGGAGAAAATGTCTTCCTATCCACATAAAAATCAAAGTACAGATAAAGCAAACAGCAGCAATGATGATACCATCAATGTCCATGATGAAATAATCTAAAATGAGAAAAAAAAAGACATTTATGTTTAAAACTGAAACAATAAGGATGGATAATTTAAATATCACATAATTAAATACACAAGTTATTATTAAAGTCATCACATTTACATTTAATGAGTATGTGTGTCTCTCTGGTCTGGTTGATCTTCCTCTGTTGGACTCTACAGGTGATCTTGCTACTGCTCTCCACAGTCAGTCTGCTGCTGACAGTATAGAGGTCATCAGGACCTCTGACTGTCTCTGTAGGTCCAGCAGAGAGGAGGTTTCCCTCACTGTCCAGCCACAACAGCTCAGGCTCTGGATACCAGCCTTTAGACTCACACTGTAACACCAGCTCTCCGTTGTGATCAGAAATAACCTCTATGGACGGTGGAGACACTGAACCTGGCAGCAGAGAAGAGAAATCACAGCGACTCTTCTGCAGAACATTTTCAGTGACCATGAGAGGTAACAACACCAGTGTAGTGATGGGCAGTTCCTCATCTCACAGATGTGGAAAGACAACAGAGAATAGCTAATGATAATAAAGAATATTAGAAAAAGACAGTAATTGTTCCATAATATAAACAATCAGAAATTTTAATTATGTAAGGTAAATTTCAAACATTATTGTAAATTGTATGGTATATGTGTATGATCTTTTATGCTCACATTAGTGGGACTAACAAGCAATCAGGGTGTTGTTCTATAGGCCAACGTTTTTTAGGTGAACAGTGTTGTAACTGATGAATTTGTGCTAAAGTTTTTTTAGAAGGAGAATCGAGTGAGACCAGCGGATTTGTGCTTAGAGTTTAGCAGTTTAAAGTCACGTTTTTGATACATGAGCTTCAAGTTTTCAGAACCGTATGCATCCATCTTTTGTGTGTGTATGCAATGGAGAAAAACTGTAATAAAACAAGCCTCTTTCACCAGCTGTTCACACTCAAAAGCCACAGAGTAGATCCTGGCACCAGACAGCCCAGTAAGCCCCTCCTTCCCAAGGGAAGTGATTTTTTTGTTTTGGTTTTAACTTCAGCTATTAACCACATGCTCTGTATTTTATTGTGTGTGTGAGATCCCTGTGTGTGCTCGTGACCCTGCAGACTCATGCCATTTGGAGCATTGCCTTAATAAATAATAATAATAATAATAAATAATAAACAGGAACAACTACATATTGTCAGTTATTGCTGACGCAGTATTTGGTTTTGTACATGGGAACTAATGTAGCACAGAGAAATGTCAGAATGAGTCTGACAGTCGTCTCTTTCCAGCCTCACTGTGCATCGTTGTTAGCTTGTATACCTACTATCTATATAAATATATCTACATAACTGTGGCCAGTGATCCCTGCCGCTTAATGTTTCCCTGTGCTCAACCAGTACCAGACTCTGCCTGTATTTAAATGTCCTTTACGTACATACAGGTTTTTCATCATCAGTCTCAGTAGAGTAGTTTTTTTCTGCCTGCTCAGCCACAGTGTTTGTGTTTGGGTCCTTTTGTGCTCTTTGACAGGAAAAAACTGTATGAACTTGTCTACGTTGGCCCATGAAGCTACAGAATAAACACACTGTGTACACTTACCTACAATCAGCTTAACAAATGATTCCTGATCGTGTGAAGGAATGAGACATCGGTATGTTCCCTCATCAGAGAGTTTCACCTCAGAGAGTTTCAGTGAAACATCTCCGTGCTTCAGCTTGTTGAGGAACAGTGATGTTCTTCCCTTGTACGAC
>OMLM01020896.1:48979-59537 GCA_900302695.1 Helostoma temminkii | reverse complement strand
GTGGTGCTGAACCTGAACCCGCCACACCTTCTTCTTCTTCTTCTTCTTCTTCTTCTTCTTCTTCTTCTTCTTCTTCTCCTCTCTGCATCCACATGTGAACATGTTGATGTTGTGACTAGTGATGCTCTGTAAAAGCAGCAGCAGGTCACCAACACCTTCGGGGCGACGCGGGAAGACTCGTGAGTGGAGGAGAGCAGCGTGGTAACGTCCAGAAAACGTGACGCTGTGTCGCTGCCGAAGATCGATTATGAGACAGATGCAGGTTTCAGTAACAGCTAAAACACCGAGGGAGCAAAATCACACTAAGCTAGTCTGTGGGCGGATTTTAGTTGTTTTCAAGTGACTTTAAATACATTTGAGACCAACATCAGTTCATGTTAAAACTTCCCTGAAAAAGAAAAAAGAAGAAGAAGAAGACAAGTGTTCAGTTTGGACATGACGTGAGACTGTGTCCTACAAAAAGCAAACACATATAAAATAATGTGTGTTGCTAAAGATTAAACCAGTGTTTTCTGCTTGATGTCACCAAATAAACAGTTAACAAACAGTTTAAAGCTCAACTTTATGCATTTCTCCTGTCACATTATTCCATTAAAGAACAGTAAAAAGAGAAAAGTCCAAAATGAAATAAGATAATTCCTCTCCAGTGAAAACCATGTACCTGCAATTTTAGTGATTCTGAATTTCTGATTGAGAAAATTAATTTACTTCTTATAATAAATATTTTTTAAAATTTCACTGGATCACAAAACCTTACATTTTTACTGAATTATGCCTTTTTTTATAGACAGCGTTGTTATGCAACACAGCCATAAAAACTGCAATAACAAAAGTAACATTGAACCACCAGTGAGATCTACTCTAAACTGTAGTGAAGTTGTGTATTTTGTGCGACACCACTGCATTTACTCTGCGACAAATACATTTACTTCTGCCAATGTTACAGAAATGTATTTGTAATGGAGCATGTTTTTAAAAACACAAAGCTTCCACCTGATTATAACAGAATTTGTATCAGTTCTCATAGAAAGACATTAATTGCACTTTAAATTAATGTTATTATTTTTCTGTTGTTGTTGTTCCACCACTGATAAAATGTTCTGATTCATAGTAAGTGCAAAGCTCAAAACTGTATTTAAATACTTGTCTGATGTCATGATATTTAGTTTTCACCAGCACCGGTCAACATGTGACTGTGTGTCTCACAGAGTAAATGACTCCTGGCTCCTAAAACAACAACAGGAAAAAATATGAAAACCTCAATGAGACGTTACACATGTTAAATATATAGATGGGTGTTTGCTTTGCAGTGGTTTACAGCCCAGAGTGATCCATCTCACCACTAGAGGATCTCCGTCCTGCCTCCCTGTGTCTCAGACTGAAAATAGCTCCAGCTGGGTTTGGTCTGCTCTGGCGAGCTCAGGCTTCTGTTTCCGCCAATTTTCACCAAAATAACGGGAAATTATCGACGCTAACCGGAGGATTTACCGCAGTTTCGGGTCGAGCTCTTTCTTCTTTACCCCAAACATCATACTTATAATTTAAAAACCTTTAATTAGGCTATTTTCCTTCTCCGCAACCGAAGTGATGTCTGTCGCGGGGTTAAAGAAGCAGTTCCATAAAGCCACCCAGGTAAGACACACACAGCCTGTGTGTGTTTGTTATTCCAGTTTGTCATGTTGACTTTCTGTTGTTTTATTGTTGTTTAGTAGAAAAAAGAAGCTCGGGAAGCTCATAGATGACAGAAAGTCGTTAAAATACGTTTACAATTAATAATCTTCCACATGTTAATGTTTATATTTCCACTGTAAACAACTAGTTCTGCTTTTGATTTTTAAAAATATGTGAATTTTCTCGTGTGAAAAAGGTGAATTTAATTTAATTTAAGCTTCACATTTAAACCACATTTCTCCACCGACATGAGCGAGATTCTGGTTAAAACATCATGCGTGTTCTCGCGGTGTTTTGGTGTGGGTGTGAATTCAAAAGCAGGGTATACCCCCCCAAACACACACACACACACACACACAGAGTCATATAGACCCACTGTTACGTAATATTACACCCAAACGTGCGTGTTTCTGCGGAGCTGATTGGCTGTTGCTTCACGCAACAGGGAATTCCCTCCATCTCCATCTTCATCCCTTCATCATTCCTCCATCTTCTTGCTTGGTGGAACTGAGCATCCCTTCTTCTTCTTTACCTCCTCCTGTTTGTGTTCCCACTGTACCCACTCCTTCATTGTCATCCCTCCATTTCTGTTGGATGGAGGGATGAAAACAAAGGTGCAGGGCTGGTGGGAAGAAGAAGATGAGGGATGGAGAGAAATTCAGGTGGATGGAGGGATGTATATAGGAAACTAAAAAGGTGGATAAACGAAGATGGATGGAGGGATTCTTAGAGGAGACGACACCTGTAAGGAGAAGGATGAGAAAATAGAAGGATATAGAGGAGATGGAGGGATGGTGATAGATGGATCCCTTTATCTTTTCCTTCTTTTCCCCTCACTCTATATCTACCTAATGATTATTGTTCTTTACTCTCATCCCTCCATCCTTCATAGATCTTTTCATCATCCGCCCCCCTTCATCCACTCTTCTCATCAGGGATGAATTATGTCCATCTTTATCTTAGATTCCTTTCCTCCATCTGTATTCAGACCAGCTTTTAATCCCTCCATCATCCCTCCTTTTCTTCTGTCATGCCTCTCGACATCCCCATCCCTCTCCCTGTCATCATCCCTCCATCCTTTTTTATGATGCCTTAATATTAAATCCTGTCCTCCATCCTTCTTTTCCTCTTCACGCTCATCCCTCCATCCCTCCGTCATCCCTCGTGTCAAGCCGTCGCTCATTTCTTTAATCCATCCACCTGCTTCATTTGTTCTTAAAATTATTCCTAGTTCTTTCTCTGAACATCCATCCATCATTCATTCTTACTTTTACTCCCTTTTTCTTTTCATCCTCTCATTCCTTTATTTTCCTCCACCTGCTTTCTGTCCTCTCTCTTAAATTGTTTTATCTATTCATCTTTATTTTTCCCCAGCAGTCATTCATGTCTTCTCTCTCTAAGCATCCTTCACATTTCCATCCCTCCATCATGCTTCCATCTGTTCTCCTCACTTCCATCAATCCTTCATCCCTTTATTTTACCCTTTAGTCACCATCTCATCTTCCTCAGAGACTCCACCATCCTTCATGCTGTTTACATCTCTCCATCACCCTCCTTCTTTATTTACACCTGTCATCTCTCATCCTTCCATCATCTCGTTTTCCTTCTCTTCATACATCCTTTCACATCCGTATTCCTTTTTTCCATCACTCTTTTACCCTTGAAAACATCTTTAATGCTCCAAACTCATCTTCTTATCATCCCTCTATCATCCTCATCATCCTTCTTTCATCTAAACCTGGCATTTACTAATATTTCTGGCTGATATGTTTTTATAAATGTGTGTTCACATTAAAATCAACCTTTTAAATATCAGTTCATTTCTTTGTTTGGTAACAGTCGAGATGAGGGAAAAGAAAAAAGTGCGCACCGTTTCTTTTTTTTATTCTGTATTGAATCATAGATGCTGACACGAGCGGGAACAAAGAGATTTATGAGGACTCCCTTTGCCCTTTCAGGCTGCGTGTTGACGTCTCAGTGTAAAATGAAGTTTGATGCCACAAACTGTATGAAATTGACCTGACGTCTGTTCGCTCTGCCTCCACCCAAACACAACACACTTCCTCCTTTTCCTCCTGCTCTCACTGTTCCTCTCTCGCTGTGTCACTGCTGCGTGATCTGTGGAAAACATTGTCTGAAGTCATATTAACTAATAGACCTGTGAGGCTAATGCTAATGCTAGCATGCTAGAAGCATGCTAACGCGTGCAGATCAAACACAGTCGAGTCTAATGGTGGATGTATTAAAGAAAAGTAGGTGGCCAGTTCATTCCCATGAACGCTGCTGCACACTCTTTTACACTGCAGCCACTAAAACGACCCATGTGTTCTTCACGCCTCTGCGTTTCTGGACTCGTTGAGCCGTTCACCAGCATCTGCCTTCTCCAGCTGAGCCTATTGGCTCCCTGCGCTCGTGAATCAGAGAAAATAAAATTATCTTCCAGCACTTCTTGACTTTTCCAATCACGTTGGGCCAAATAGATAAAATCTTATAAGCTTATTAGCTTATTTGTTGTTTTTAAACCAAAGTTTTAGACGAATTCACAGCGACATGTTCACCAAAGTCATTAAAAAGCTAGTTCTAGTAGACAGTCCACAGTACGTTGGTCAATAAAACAAAATAATAAGATATTTTACCCCAGAATAAGAAAAGATTGTTTCATATGTTATGTAAAGGAGACAAAAGACGATTTTAGTTCATCTAAAGATTCCCAGACAAATGAATGAATGTGTTATTGTTTTTCTTTATTATAAATCCACTAAACAGGAGGATGTGTAGCATTTAAAGCCTTAAATGCATCATCGTTTATATCGGACAAAAGCAGACTGAATAACGTTCACGTGAAGTCCTGTGCTCGTTCAGGAAATCAATGTGGCTGCATCAACACGGCTGCTTGTTGTCAGATCAAACTTTATCTTTCTCTACGACTCCTGCTGTTTGTTTATCCTCCACACGAAAGTCTGAGTCCAAATCGATGAAGATGTTGTTTATTTCACACCTTCGCCCAGTAATGTGACCCAGAAAGCTTCACTAACGTCTGTAAAAGACACCTGATCACTGTCACGACGGAGCAGTCGCATTTCTGAAGTGTAAAAAAAAATCTGAATCAATTTCCTTCGTGTCTGTCTTTTGTCTCAGCTGTCATCAGGACAAAATCCTGCACATTTGTTGCATCTGTCAGATGAAGTGGTGCTGATAACGAGAGGAGATGATGCTTATTGATCCCTGAGGGGGAAACTGGGTCACTGCACCAGAACAGAACTGGACATAAAAACATACAGCAGTGACAGCAGAGACCGAGAGTCCAGACGACCGCAGAGGACAACGTGTCCTGTAAAACCTGCTGTCTGCTGGAACCTGTCTGATAAAGCTTTTAGACTCCGCTTCTTTTTTAATGTAATGTACAGTAATAGATCCAGAGGATGTGGTTGAGGCTGTGCAGGCCACCGTGTTCTCAGTCTCTGCTCAAATCAAATTATTTGATCTATTCAGGGACACGGGACACAGAGCTGTTTAAAATGTCCTCACATTTGACCTGATTGTGTTTGTGTTTATGAGTCCGCGCCTTTTCAAACCACGAAGCATTTGTACCTGCCTTCACTTCAAAACTGCGCAAACTTCATCACATAAATGACACAAGGTTCACTTCTCATCAGTGCGACATCTGTTAATTAGCTGATAAAGTGTGGCTTTTTAAAAGAGCTGTAAAGTTTTGTCACTTAAACTGTGTCTGATTTAGCATATTTAATTTTTTTACTATAAGTTACCCTGAGACAAAGAGACTACTGGCTTGCTAGTGGCTCTTAGGTTGTATTTGAGACACACGCTAACATCGGCATGCTAACATACAGATATTTAGAAGTCGTTTTGATGGTGTAATGCCTGTGCATTTTGCTGTTGATCCTTCTTTAAGGCATCTTTTATTATTCACGTCAAACTCTAACCAAAACAGACAAAATACCACCACAGTGATCTTCTTACACTGCTGCTTTTTTTCTTCTGACGCTGATCATGTTGTGTTGTGAGGCTCATGTTGCCTTTCTGATGGTTGAGGTTAATAACGTGATAAAGCTCTGGTTTGTTTTGATAATTTGCTAGTTTGCTATTATGGCCGTACTCTCGCAGATTCCCAGCATCTGAAATAGAAGATATTGGACTCAACCACTGCAAAACTACAGATTTATAACTTTTCTAACTCTGTGTGTGCAGTTGGTCCACATCCAAAGTCATTAACAGTATTTGACTAGTGGAGGTAGAGCTTCTGGGACAGTAGTCGTTGCGCTGCCAAGTCATATGGATCTACATTATGAGTTTGTCTAAATCACAGGTGTCAAAGACCGATAGTTGTTGTTCAACTATCACTGCCTTAGCCCTGGTTGATTACCTGGGTCAGGTGTGTTCAGCCAGACAGAAGCTGTAAGTGCAGAATTGGTTGGAAAACAGGCAGGATGGTGGCCCCTCGAGGACGGGAGACACCTCTGGTCTAAATCCTGGTGGTTGGTAGACTCCAGTAGGGTCCCTTCTCTTTTATTCCTTGCTCTTTCCCCATCAGACTTGAACAACTTAAAACATTTTAGCCAAACAAAACCAAAACCACTCAGTACATGCTCAATAACCACTGTTCCAAGCACATACCTCACAGTTTGTCGCTCCCACACCCCAACATGCAACATATGACACATTGCCTGCCAACAACACGTTGGTGTGATGAGACTTTAGAGGACAAACAGGGAGATGCTCGAGGAGAACGCTGAGGTAACTGATGAACTGGAGTGAGATAGAGGTTAAACATAAACCACGACAGTTTGAGCTACCAGAACGTATCTGACCACCTTCTGCTGCCTTCATCTTGTCGACCCTCTGCAAGTCTCAAGCATCAGCTGACTGTATGTCTCAATACTCAACTGATCCAAACACGTTAGGGGTGAATAAACACTAAGGTTAATTGGTTTTATTATGTCTTGATGTTGTTGGATCAGATCCAGGAAGGTTTATTTAGGACTGAGGCGTGTTTTTAGAAAACGATGAAGCTCTGTGGCACAGAGGGAAAAGACATACAGTGTCAGTACTTGTTAGGGAGAGACACTTTCATTGTTGGTTTTTAATGGGATTGGTTGAAGGTACCAAACACACACAAAATCACCAGACTCATCGTTAGCGAGCGAAAGATTTAGAGATCACAATTACACGTTGTTTCAAACCCAGGTTCTGTGGGTCCTTATTCGCTCGTAATAGTCTAGAAAGAGCAATTCTGCGTCACATGTTCGATCTGATGCCACGGCGTCTCTCTGAGGTGAGATGTTGACAGCACGAGGGCAAGCAGGCGCAGAGCGAGGCCAGAAATAGATCTGTGAATCAAAAGCAGACATGAATGGAAAGAGAGGGGGTGGCAGGAGACTGGTAACTGTGGAAACATCTGTCTGTCTTTCTGTCTGTCTGTCTGTCTGTCTGTCTGTCTGTCTTTCTGTCTGTCTTTCTGTCTTTCTGTCTGTCTGTCTGTCTGTCTGTCTGTCTGTCTGTCTGTCTTTCTGTCTTTCTATCTGTCTGTCTGTCTTTCTGTCTGTCTATGGAACTGAAGTCACAGTTTATTTACAGTATATTTGGTTTATTCATGTCAGTGAGGGGCACAGTGCACAAACAACAAGCACACAGCACATGAACCTAGATGAGTGATGCTGTGCAGCAGAGGTGACGGATAATTACTATTGATCATAACCTATGCAGCCCCAGGGCTTTAACAATTAACTGTAGGTTATGAAAAATAACACACATTTTTCAAATAAATAAAAGGATGTGTGTCATTATGGATGTAAGGCTCCTACAGTGTGTCGGTGTAATTGTGACAAAATGTCCCCTCTCTGTTAAATGCAGTGATACCGTTGGTGTTTCTCCAAACTCAGACTTGGTTTCACGCCGCTCCTGCTGTTTCCTGCACCCTCTCCTCCTACATGACGAGTTTAAACTTAGTTATTTATCGTTTTCCTCCTTCCACCATCTGTTATCCCTAAGGTCTCAACCAAGGCTTTTATTTTGAAAGAAAGACCAAACTGGTGGTAGGAGTGAGCAGCAGTAAAGTCTTAAAACCAAAAGCATTTATCAAGTGGCTTGGAGCAGGAGGTCACTTCTCACATGACTCACCTGAAGCACTGATACATTTTTTTAACATTTCCAGTTTAGAAAATCACGTCTATCTCGGTCAAAATGTAGGAGAGCTCTGGATGTGTCCAGAGGAGAGATGCTCATTAATGCCCAGTTTAGACAAAAATAAAAAGTTCAGTGACAGACCTGGTGAGGGGTGTAATTGCTACATCAAGGAGAAGAACACATGCTGTGCACTTAAAAACACGACCAGCATAACTTTCATTAACCAGGAAGATGCAGCTAATTTATCACATCTGCCAATTTCAGCTTTGATGACTCTCATGGCAGCACAGAAGCAGAATCATCATGTCCCTCCATGCTGTGTGAAATCAAAGAGAAACAAGCCATGGTAATGAAAATGGCTGGTTAGAGTTTTGGATTCACTGATGGCACTAATGATAATTATTGTTTTGTAATTCTTTAGTGGTCTTTTATTTTGGCATTTCATTTTTACGCTTTGTGAAAATGTGAAACAACAGGTCACTACAGTTTGTCTTTAGCAGCTCCGAGTGTCGTTCTGTGACTTCAGCTCAGAGCGTCCAGTCGCAGAGCACCTGACAGCTCAGACAGGTCTGCAGAAAGCAGAAAGTTGGTCTAATCTCCTCAGTCAGCTGTCGCAGTGGTCCTGACTCAGCCTGGCGGACACCTGAAAACAGTCGGGGCACAGCTGCAGCTCCTGAATGAGCCTAAAATCAAAAAACCCAGTTCCTGTTGTTGTTTTAAGACTCTATGGACCCACACCAGATTTAAAAGCCAGATTTACAGGCAAGAGTAGAAGAAACAGTAGGAGTGCAGCAGTAGGAGGCGTCATGAATAACTTGTAACACTGAGGACAGAGTGTTACAGTCCTCAGTTAACTTTCAGGAGTGATTCTGAGACGATAGTATGATGATAAGTTCAGGCTCTCGTCAGTTTTATCTCTTTAGCTCGTTTTACACTAAAATGATTCTGCTCGTGACAGAGGTGGAATAGAGCAGAAATGGAAATGGTTTCATGTTTGTAATCTGTGTCTGTCTTTCTCATCTGTCCTCGCAAACAGGTGTGGATGACGTTATATACATAGTATATAGTTAACGTAGTCTCCTCAGCAGATCAGGTCCAGTCGTGTTTACTGACAAACTCAGTCAGTTAACTACAGTTATTACTTTTTAAGCCATTTCAATAGAAAGCCGATTTTGCATTGCTCTTGATGATGAAAGTTTTTCAGTCTGACTCCGCTGGGTTTGTGATCTCAGGTGTGTGCCGGCTGCCTGTGGATGGTGGCTCAGCCAATCAGACGTGAGGAGCTGGAGCTGTGTTCTTGAAAGCGGAGGAACATGAGAGCGGGAGGCGAAGCGGGAACATTAAAAGTTCATATGAACGCTGGCTTTGTGTCCGCAGAGACCTGAATCTAGGACACATCCCAGCATGTGCCGGTGTGTGTGTTTATACATGTGATTCTCCTGCAGTCAAAGAACCAGAGTGGTGTCGGTGTGAAGCTCAGTCACACTGCCCTCAACCAAGATGGCAGCAGAGGCAGGAAATGAGACACCTCAGTCCACCAGGCTGAATAAAACATGAGAGAGCAGGACAGAGAAGGAACGTCGCTGTTACTGCTGTGAAACGTTACACTCAAATCACCACATGAGCCGTTTAGAGCTGAAATGAAAAACTATTGGCTTTGACGAATCATCGTTTTTCATGATGACAAATATTCTCAGGATCTTGACAGTTTTCATTTCCACCTGATTTCACTCACCGTCTTCTGAAATACTGTTCAGCAAATGATTGTTTGTTTATTTATTACAAGATTAATCCTGGAACTTATTCCACACAGAAAATATCCCTCTGAAACTGAAATTTAACTTCCATCCACAGGACTCGGTGATAAATGACTTAGCTCATGTTTGTACCAAGAAGCGTTCACATCACATAACAGAATGTCAGTGGATGTAAAAGCTGGAAACTTTGTTAGTAGAAGTTTTCAGTAGAGCAGCAGGTCAAACACTTAATTCATTTTAAACCAGGAATATTTTAGGCAGTAGAGGAAACTGGTCAGGATATTGTTCTTATTTTTTTTGTTCTGTTAATGAGACAGTAGTTTTTCATTTTTTTATGTTACTGACTAAATTCCAGATGGAGATTCAGCTTCTCAGATGAGCAGATTTCCTGCTTGTCTTGTCAAATCATATTAAACTATCTTCAGATAGGACATGAATGGAAAGATACGGGGAAGGAGGAGGAGGAAAGAATAGATAATGCTGGTGGAGGAGGAAGGAGGTGGGATGAGAAGAGAGCAAAGTGGAGAGCAGAGCGAAACCAAACACAGTCTAACATAAAGTTGTTTTTTGTCTTCTCAGCGATGTCGGAACATTTGCATAAAAAACAAAGAATGGGAAAATAATCTTTTTTTTTTCCTAAACAAAAACGGTTCATGATTATTTTATGCTGAAAGGATAAATAAAGACAAAGGTACAGGCATCAATCTGTCGTCCTGACATTCCTCGACGTTCTGGGGATGGTGTTGTCGTGGCAACCACACACATGCAAGGAGAGACGCTCGTGATGCGAACACACACACACACACACACACACACACACACACACACACACACAGGGCTCCCTTCCTCTGCTTCCCTGTCACGCATGATGCCCTCAAGGGCGATTAATTATTGAGTAAAGCCTTGTTGTGTGTGTGTGTGTGTGTGTGTGTGTGTGTGTGTGTGTGTGTGTGTGTGTGTGTGTGTTTATTTTCTGCCTTCGGTTT
>OMLM01020896.1:12099-24811 GCA_900302695.1 Helostoma temminkii | reverse complement strand
GTGGCTTATTACCTTTTTGTTGGTCTGAAAATGTTGTTGTACTCTTGTACTCTGTTACAACACAACCCAGTGGAAACTTTGCTAAGCCAAGAGAGTCCATTAAAAACAATGTGTTAATTATAAATGAGACAGTTGTGCAAGATGTATTGTGTTTTTTAAGCTGTGGTTCAGGGACATAAAATTGATAATGGTGACAGTAAAATTTTACCAGGTTATGAGCAGAGAAAAAGTATTTTATAAAAGTTTGGTTTTCAGGATGGGATTAACAGTTGTAGATAAATGAATGCTATAATAATCTGGGCACAAATATAAATAATAAAAACTGTCAATAAACATTCAATACAAAGGCAATAAATGATGATATAACATTAAAGCTAATGTTTTAATAAGAGGAGGTGATGGTTCTGAAGGCAAATATCTATCTATCTATCTATCTATCTATCTATCTATCTATCTATCTATCTATCTATCTATCTATCTATCTATCTATCTATCTCAAGCTTTGACATCTTCTGTTGCCAAAGCATGTGTAAACAACAGCAACAACACAATCACAAATGAAGTCAAGCTGGGAAATACTTTCTCTCTTTCTCGCTCATTCGTCCTACAACACACCTGCTTTCCTGTAAAAGATTGTTGTAAAACAAAACGAAGATGGGGGGTTTGGAGCACAACTGTGTTCAGTGTTTTTCTTTGACCTTGTTTTGTTTTAGTCTGAAACCTGATTTTCTGAGCCTCTTGTGGAAAGTCTGTGAGCTGCATGCAACCGATCCGCTTTACTGCTATCTGCTATTTAAGGTGGTTTTCCAAAAAAAAAAAAACAATAGGGAAATATTTGCGTTGCTAACATTTTCCTCACGCCGAAGATATTCTTTCCAGTTATTTTGTTTTTTCTTTTGACTTGCTTAAGCTATATTTGTATAGCACTCCTCTTCACATTACAAAGTGCTTTAAGACTTTTTTTCATTTAATATGTTTTTATTTTCACCCGTTGACAAAATTCTTTGTTGCTCTTTCCTTTTTTGCTGATTTGCCCTATATGGAGACATGTATTCTAACCTCAATGAGGGACTTGTACAGTGTTACCCTCCATTTTCCCTTTTCACCTTAACAACAGTCAGACCTAGGCCATGTTACTTGGAATTTCAACACTGCTCTCAGACTGACAGATCGAGTGTAGCACTCCGAACCAAACCCGCAGACTGGAGCTTTAGCTCCCCAAGCTTTCCCTCAAAGGCAAATAGTCATGTGCAAAAGTTAGTTCCCCTTTTAACTCAGTTTTTCTGTGTGAAAGAATATAAATTTTTATTTGACTATAGGAGATCTTAGTATTAGGCAAATAAAACCTCAGAAGAACTACACCCCATTATTCAATAGGTTTAGGAGCAATAGCCTGAAGTAATCATCTCTGTATAACTTTATCAGTCTCTCATATTGTTGTGGAGTAATTTGTTTCAGTTCACTGAGGTTTTTGTGCACTGCATTTGCATAGCTCTCTAAGGTAAGGTCTGGACTAGATAGCTCCAGATCCTTGATTCTTTTAGTTTTCAGCCATTTTGGTGCAGATTTACTGGTGTGCCTCAGATCATTGTCCTGTTGCATGACCCAATTTCAGCCTCATGTTCATCTTAGAGAGACGAGACTTTCTACAAACCATATTTGTTCAGTCTTCTTCTAATTGTGCTGTCATGGACTGTAACATTTAACATTCTCAGTGAGGCCTGTAGGGTCTGACATGTAGCTCTCGTTTTTTTTGTATTTATTGCACAGTCTGACCAGAGTAAATGTTCTGGGACATCCACTCCTGGAATCAATGGCAACTATCTTGAATGTTTTCCACTTGAAAACATTGCACTTGGAAATGGTTTTATAACTTTTTCAGATTGATGTGCACCAACAATCACTTCTCTAAGACCATTGCTTATGTCTTTCCACTTTGCCATTTTGTCAACACACACCTAAATGCTCCAGGCCAGCAAACTGCCAAAACTTCTTTTTTTATATAAGTCTGGACCCCTGCTGATGATCAATTTATTAAGGGCTGATGATTAGAAGCACCTGGCTGCAACTTACCCTCTTAAATCCTATAGAAGCACTAAGGGGGTACGTAGCATTGCCCACATTTCTTTTCAGTTTGGCTTCATTATTGTCAACCAATGGTGAAACAAATTCTTGTTGTTCATTGTTGTTGTTTGCCTAATACTAGGACTATATATTTATAATGTTTTTTTAGACAAATAACATATAATTAATGGAGCACCTCTGGGAGCATAAATACTCTCACTGCTTTGGCTTAGCCTGAGAAGAGTCAGTGTTTCTGTGACTTTATAAAGTCTGCAGTTAGTTAGCATATTTTAGCAGAAATGACTGGAAGCAGTGAGCCTGGCTCTGTGTAAATGGGTAAATCTACCTACCAGCAACTCTAAAGCTCACACATTTAAACGTTGTATCTTATTTGATAAATCTGAGGTGTAAAAACAACATATTGTGCTTTTAATGTAGGTTATCAGCTGGACTAAACTTCATAGAAACTCTGATTTTTAGACTTGACTCTGAAGTTTAATTCTACCAATGAGAATCTAGTTCCTACTCTCCTCTTAGCAAAACCAAAGCTACAGTCTGCACCACGATCTCTGGGGTGTAATAATGTGTCCTTGGTCTGACCTGTGACTGTGTTACATACTGTATGCCTTGTGGCTGTATAAAATAGCCTATGGAACATGGTGTCTTCTGGTGAGCTACATGTGTGTATGTGAGTATATACACACCTTGTTGCTATATGTACGTACTGTATGTATTCATTTGGTTATTTATTTATTTATTTATTCCTGCGTCCTATTTATTGGTTCAGCACTTGTGGCGTATTTGACGATTGTCAATACATTGATGTATGAAGTGGAGGAGGTGGAGGAGGGGAGGGGGGTGGAGGAATTATTGGGGTTTGGTTGGGTGGGAGGGGTGGTAAATGGAAAAACCTAGCTGTGATACTAACTCTAACTGTTGCTCTCCTCGTATTGGACGATGATATAATATAAGACCACTGTATGTAACTGCTTGTTGTGAAGATGAACTACAATGTAATGACAATAAAGAATTAACACTATTATGACACGTGGCACACAACAAGACTCTGTTCTTCACAAAGGCAAAAATAGTGTGTGGAGTTCCCGTCATTTTAGGTAAGGTCCACTTCATGAAAATAAATCCCAGGGTAACACACAGTAAAATACACAGTTCATAACATTATGTTTGTACAATCTAATACTATCAATTACAACAGTTCTGCTGTGAATTCTACATTTACAAAGTTATAATTTTTCTTGTTTCTGTCAGAAATGTGATAATTCTACTACATGTGCATTATTATTATTAAGGTCATTGTGGACAGTGGAGTATATTATGTTGAGAGGTGTGTCTAATGATTTGGCCTCCCTATTGACATCAATGAAGGGTTAAAAAACATTAGAGACACCTCTTAACATAACGTACTCCAATAAATTCTAACTTTACTTTTACTGGAGTACGTCATCTTAAGATATCTAGTGGCCCTGATAAATTGTGCAATGTTTTACTTTTACTCTTTTTTATATCCTCACAATTTATTTAGAGATACGCACATAACTATAAGTTTTCAAACTGTTTAGTGTTTTTGAAAATGATTTTCAAAAGTACAAGATATGTACCTGTATCACTACCTTTATTTTTATAAATCCATACTTTTTTTTTTTATTGCGACACATAACTTACAGTAATTATCAGAAAAGAGCTTCAGTTTTGAGCCTGTAATAAAACTGGAAGGAAAAAAGCAGTATAGTAAGTAAGTTATAAGTAAGTAAGTTTTAAAATACAAAGTACTGCATTCTTATAAAATAAATACTACTAAACAGATTTCAATTTCAGTGTTTAAGATTCTCTAAATATCACTTGTCATTTGTCTGTTTATTAGGTACACCAAGGCTAATCCAGTAATCCTGCAATAAATCCTTATTCCTGAAGATGACAACGTTTATTCTTTGTTGTTTTAGAAATATGTTGATGATGTGAGGTTGTTTAGGAAGCTCTAGTTAGTGCTGCTGTTGAATATCACTGTCTTACTCTGACAGGTGTTTCCATTGTTTTCTCCATATCATTAAATTTCAATGAGGATAGGATAGAGTAAAAAGCAGAAGCACCTCTCTGTAAAATACAGTACAGTTATATCTGCACAGCTTTAGTGGTCTCTGGATATGTTCTCACACGATGCATGCTGGGAAGTCTGTTAATTTGGACTCCATGCAACATAGATTAGAATAATTTAATTAGTAGAAAATATCCATATCATAACTTTAATGTTTAACTGTTGCAATAGGCCACTATATAAAATAGGATGTAATGGTAACTGTACGCAGCCTTCACGTTTTGTGTAATGAGCCTAAATGGACACTGGCGGCGACTTAGTCTGTGTTTACCTCCTGCTGCCCGTTTCCCTCCTTTTACAGATCAACATCAGATGCTTTCAAGTGCCCCTCAAAAACTCGAACTTTTTAAACACCCAGCAGCTACAAGCAATAACAAAAATATAACAAATTTGAAACAACTGAATAGTTTAATCAATATATGTAATCAAGCGTGTTGTGAGAGTGGCATTTTCCAAGTTTCTACTAAAATTAGGTTATTCTGTTGTACATTTAATAAACAAACAAAAACGAGCTACGCTTACCTGTGGCTATTAAAATGTATTCCCAACCAAAAAAAGTAATGCCTTATTGGTGTTGTCGTTTGTTGTTCAGGATTATGATATTTTCGAGGGTGCTTAAATGCAGCAAATGGCTTGACCCACTTTTTACACACGCCACAGGAACGTTTCACGCTCTATTAAGTTAGACGGAATCAAATGGGCACGTACAGGAAGTAGCATGTATTTCCTTCAAAATACTTGTATAAAAAGAAACCTCCACATGTAAACGCACGACAGAATTTCACTTGAATCACATGGGACAGGAAGCTTGTATAGTTTCATGTGTGACAACAATTACCATCAATATGCAGCATAACTCTCTGAATTTTGTCTTTCTTTTATCATTTATTGTGGGTCACTTTGTGGAGTCTGATCTGGAAAGGTGTTAATATAAACATTAATAACTTTAAATAACTCTACCTACTTACACAGATAACACTAATTCGGTAATTGGATATAATGCGCAGCATATTACAGCACAGCATATGTCTGCTTTATGATAAATTATTCAGCAACAAACATATTTAATAATATTAACAAATAATAAACATTAGTAATAGTGTTATCTTCAACTGCAGCTTCAAACACTCGCTACGCCTTAGCTGCATTTCCGCTTTTTGAGACTTTTATGTTGAAAGTTTGACCCGGAAGTTGTGCGTTTTTATCGTCGCTAGTTTCACACTGGTTCCGCGTGTTGATACTGAAGAGACAATCGAGGAGAAACAAGTTTTTCGCGCTGCAGAAACCCGAACTCAGGCCACAACCAGAGGAAAATGGACATGAAGAAAAGGGTCTCCTTAGAACTGAGGCACCGGTCGCCGACAGAGGTGAGTAACCGGGTTGGTTTAGTTGTTTATCGGAGACGATGCGGTGTAAACTTGACCGGCCAGAGGAGAAGGAGGGGAGGCGAGCACATGGCAGGCTCTGCAGTTCCCGAAGAGTGCCAAAATTAGTGTTTAATGTTCACACTTTTACCCCCAAGCTGGCACAACCCTGTATTCAGTTAAGTTACTGAGATTTAAAAGTTAAATCCGAGACCAGGTAACGTAGAGTCGCTTGCTCGCTGGTACACAGCGCAGCCACGCAGCTGTTTGCCGCTGTTTTCATTTTAATATCTGTACATGTTTCACTTCTCTCAATTTAACTCAAATGTATCACGCACTTTGGACACACCAACTTATAAACAACTTGTGTGAAACGGAACTTACATGCGCCTCCTACCCGGCCACTGAAATGCATATCCGTGTCTCTCGGGCCTGGCTAATGTCTGGGGCCGCGTTGTTTTTAAGTTAGTTTTACACTATATAATGTTAGTTGAACAGGATACAGAACTAAATTTAGTAGCTACGTATTTTACCTATCATAAATAGTAAATCTGGTAAAATATGTGTATGATTAGTAACGTTAGCCATCAGCGCTACTAACGTTTGTAAGAAAAAAATGAGTCGTCATAAAACCGTTATGGCTTTTATCGACTACGCACGAAATAATAATTTTTCCACAGACACGCCAGCACTGAAAAAATTCGCATTTTATACAACTAACAACGGGAAACGTTTGTTTTTGTCTCTCGGAACAGCCAGGTTTTTATATCCTAACACCAAGTAGTTACTAAATATGAACGCTACTCCAGAGATTAGTCAGAGCCCGTTAACATATCGCGCTATGGGCGCGCGGCCAGCGGCGTGCTAGTGCTAACTTGCTAAAGCGGCTACTTGGTGAGCTCTGGTTTGGACAAAGGCGCCTGGGTTACAACCCGAAACCGCTATAAACCAGTTTGTTGTCAGGCGGGATGATTTGTGCGGGTATCAGATGGGGTAATAAAGCAGAGACCAGCGGCGGGACGGGTACCGTGGTGCTAGCATGTGGGCTAACTTAGCAGCGTCACGTGCGTTGGGAGTTTACAAACAGACCGTCCGGGTCCCGTCCCAACATGAAACTGTGCCAGACTCCTTGACTCTAATGACGCCTCCTCCGCTGCGTCCTAAGCTGATGGTCCCTGTTTTATAGAAGTCACTACCTGTGTGTGTGTTGTTTATTTTTTGGTGATCTTCCACCCATCCGTCAGTTCAGATATACTGTATTTATACTGTATTTGATTCACCCGTTTACACAATAAAGCTTTTAGCTTTGTCTCTTACTTTTTACAATCATGTAGCCTCAGCTTGTGCCTCTAGTCTTGGGGATAAGCCACTGATAAAGATATAAAAAATAAGTCAATGGTTGTGTTCAGTTATCAAAGTGTAAACATCTGTCCTTCACATGCAGAGGAAGAGAACGATATCTTGCCTAAAAATTCACAATTATTAAAATATCTGCAGGTAGATTTGCTGTGTTGCAGTTAAGTAAACCATAAATACATGTGTAGTGTGAGGAAGGAAAAGGTAGAGTTTTCATTTGATAAAATAAACACGAAGAATGTTCTCCAAATATAGACAGATGTTTTTTGTACAAATGTGAAAAATATGTTGTGATAAATGTTTATTAATGAATAAGCAAATGATGTGAAGAGGAAAGAAGAAGAAGCAGCTTGTAAATGAAAATTTTAGATGAGTTTCACATGCTGCCAGTCGTATGTCGAACTTCTAGTAAAACTTCAAAAAGCACCTTGGGGAAATCCCTTGAATTTTGCACTGGTTAATTCACCAACTGCCTTAACTGTGGTTTTTCACCTCTAGTCATCTTGCACAGTCGGAGCGTGTTGCTGGAAAGACTTTAAACTCCAACTACACTCATAGGTGTAAAATGAGTTAGTCAGAACCAGACCACAGTCGTGAGTCACTTTACTGTGCAGAAGAGCTGCAAGTGTCAACATCAGTAAAAACCAGCTTTAACTTTTAAAAATGGACAGTACACATTTAAAATTCAGATATGTTGATGCTGCGCAACTGTGTGGAACTAATTTAATCAGAAAGTCACATGGACACGACTTATCAGTGACTATTAGTCCATCCTGAGCTGTCCGATACTGAAGCAAAAAAAAATAATCGTTTTTAGAAATAATGCCATGAACGCACAAAATGGAGCCACAATAAATGCTGGTGGGTGGTAATTAAATAACGAAGTTTTACTGCAGGACTGAATAAAATCAGGACTCACTATATACTAATGACATTAGTCTCAACAAGGACTCTGACCCAGAGTTGAACAGGTGATGTAATGTGGAAATTTGTTTAAGTTCCTCAAATATCTGCTTGAAAAGTCCCAGGATCATCCCAGATTAAGTTTCATTTCATCACACTCATCAGAGCACTGATTCACTGGTTTGTGGTTTTTAATGTGACACTTTCTTGTTCCAGTCAAACTGACCTGATTCTATAATACAGACAAAATGACTAATAAAAGCATCACAACCACAGTTTTCTGACTTGATTTCATCGTGGTCTCAGGCGTATTTCACTCATACAAGTGTAACCTGATGACTTGTCCAGCAGATGTCGCTCTTGCTTTATCCAGTAATGTTATAACCCTTATAACATCCTGTGTGTCTCGCATTATGTGTTAAATATCAGTTATTAAAACTGGGACTTAACTTTGAAAATGACAGAAGATCAGGATGATTGGAGCAGGAAGCTGCCGGCTGAACAGCAGGATACCATGCAGGCTGATACATGTTTGAGTTTTGATGATGTGAATTGTAAAAAGGTTGATGCAGATGTTTGCAGCTCCAGTCTGAACTTGGTTGTGTCGCTTTTCCTTGTTTTCAGTGCTAATGTTTTGTTTTCAATAGACTGAAGTGAACAAAGCCTCTGGACTTACTTCGTCTCCCTCCTCCTCAGGTCACAGAGCTGGTTCTGGACAACTGTCGCTCCAGTGAGGGAAAGATCGAAGGCATCACAGCAGAGTTCTCAAATCTGGAGCTGCTGAGTCTCATCAACGTCGGCCTGACCAGCGTAGCAGACATCCCCAAACTGGACACACTCAAAAAGGTCAGACAGAGAAGAAGATGCAGTAGATCCTGTCTGCAGACATCAGGCTGATAAAAACGCAAACAGAAGCAAAATTGTGTTGTTGTTTTTTTTTCTTTCTCTAAGCTTGAACTGCTCAGACTGGTTTTTAAACTTTAAGTCAGTGCTGAACTGAGGCTTCAGCTGTAATGTGATATAGCCTGTAATATTCTTTTAATGCAGGTGAGAATGACACAAATCTATGGTTGTTATAAATGTCAAGAAACTGTGGGAGAAAAGATGTACTGAACATATTTCCACAGTGTAGTTATCGAGTAGTATTGTAATATGAAACATTAAAAACTAAAATTCAGGGCTACACAACTTTGTGCTCTTAGATTTGTTTTTTCATGTTATTGGCAATAAAATAAAATCGTTGTGATGCCTGTGAACTGTTTTTGTTCATCTGTTAAAAGCCAAACATGATACAGTGATTAAAATTAGTATTATCATTATAAAACCTATGTCTACCTGCTGATTGTTTCAGATTGTTTCAGATTTGCTTATCGCTAACTGCAGCTGACTGTTTGTTCTTCGTCTGCAGCTGGAGTTGAGTGACAACAGGATATCAGGAGGTCTGGAGGTGCTGGCGGAGCGGCTGGTCAACCTAACACACCTTAACCTCAGCGGGAACAAGTTCAAAGACATCAGCACCCTGGAGCCTCTGGTGAGTGCAGTTAGGATAAAAAACACACTTTGAGTTTATTAGAAGATTATAATGTAACATTTACGTGCTTAAACTGGTAAAGCTGTGGCTCTTCTGGTTAGAGACAGTCATGGAGGCTGGTGAAGCTTGTGTGTGCGTGCAACTTGTTTTTTCCTTCATGTCTCACAAATCGGTATCTTTAAACATTTAAGACCAGATATTAGAGGTAATGATTCTCCACATCCATGATACACTTCATGTTTAGGTTTTTGTTTTCATTTTTGGATGGTTGGTGTCTTTCAAAACACAGATTGCCTACACTCTGCACTGTCCATGAACACATCACTGTAAAAAATGATGTACACGCCCTACTATTATGTACATTAAGTATTGTATATAGTATATTATTTCTTATCTGCATGCACCACAAGTTACCGTAGTCAAAACCTGAGGTCTTAGAATTAAATCAAAATGACCCTGAAGCAGCGTCTCACTTCATTAATCAAACTGTTGTTTGAATTATTAAGATTAATAAATTAATTTATCGTCCCTCAGAAAAAGTTGCCCCAGCTGAAAAGTCTGGACCTGTTTAACTGCGAGGTGACCAACCTGGCCGACTACAGAGAGTCCATCTTCAAGCTCCTGCCCCAGCTCACCTACCTGGACGGCTACGACATCGACGACTGCGAGGCGTCCGACTCTGACGGAGAAGGAGACGGAGTCGATGACGAGGACGAAGAAGGTGAGTGTTCAGTGTCCGTGATGCAGCAGCGTCGACGTTCACCTGCTGCCTGTAAATTCAGTGTCGTGTTTTAACACATTTAACAGTCAACCACTGCTGCCATGTTGGGGACAGTTTAGTCTTTTGATTTAAATTTCTTCGCTCAGATACCAAATATCCTCTGCACTTTAATTATCTTTGGCAGCCCACGGTTGTGTGTTTTGTTTTGTTTTTTTTTGGTTTTTTGCATTGGCCAAAATTCGCGTCTGCCTTTTTTGCAAACTGTAAATCTGTCCTCGAGAGGTTGAAACCAAAAACAAAGAAATATGAGAAAATCTTGAATGAAAATAAATATTAACTTTTTAACTACCTTGTGAGGCTCGGTGCTCATGGCTGCATGTTAATAATGTAATTTTGACATGATGTTGTTTTTGTTCCAGAGGGTGAGTCAGAGGACTTTGAGGAAGAGGAAGAGGAGGATGAGGAGGACGTAGTGGCTGAAGATGATGATGAAGATGATGACGACAGTGGGGATGATGAGGTGACTTCAGACTTAGAATTGATTTTATTGAGTTTAGACAGTGCAGGTCTCTTCAGTTTTTTTCTTCCATGCCACGGGACCGTTTTTATTAAATTGTTTGAAAACGTTAGATATTTGTATTGATGTGTTGAATGTCAAAATGCCCCTGCGCTGATAAACTTTATATCCTGTTGATCCACATAATCTTTTAGCTTGTGATTTTAAATGTTGTGATGTTGCACATTTGCACATGGACTTTGTTTGAATAGTGTTTGTGTTTAGACGGATAGAAACCTTTTACCAAACGGTGTTTCTCTGTGCAGGATGGGGAGGTGAACGGAGACGTGGACAGTGAGGAAGATGATGAGGATGAAGATGATGAAGAAGATGATGGTCAGTAACACTATATCCTGTATCAGTGGTGTAGTATTTTGCCACCATGTGTTTGTGTTTATATTTATTACTGTTGTTGTTGTTGTTGTTGTTGACATGTCCAGAGAGAAAATACTGATATTTAGCAGGAATAGTTAGGGGAAAAAAAAAAAAGGAATTACATTGTAATAACACAAATATTTAAGTTATTTGTCGTCCGGGTATCTGCAATTACTTTACATTAATTTAAATTAAATATTGATAAATTTTATTCTTTAGCCTTAAAATCAGCATTTTAGCTGTAAAGTGTGTGTGTGTGGGTTTTTAATATTATTTTAGTCCAAAATAAAATGGTCCAGTAGAGCTCTGGCACTGTTGTTTACTTGTTGACCATTCAGTTAAGCAAAATTCACGTGTTAATATTT
The DNA here is from genome assembly GCA_900302695.1 of Helostoma temminkii. NCBI lineage: Eukaryota > Metazoa > Chordata > Actinopteri > Anabantiformes > Helostomatidae > Helostoma > Helostoma temminkii. The sequence continues at coordinate 13,463 of OMLM01020896.1, read as the reverse complement.
TCTATGGTTTATTCATCTTCTGCTGCTTGTCTGGGTTGTTGTAATGTTTAGTCATTATTGCTATTTACTGTTGGGGAGGACCAACAGAAATGTAAATTCATGCTCTTGGTAACTATCCTTCATAAGTTACATTTCAGTCTATGTGCCATATTAACTAGTTTTAAGTCCTGTAGAAAAACTGATTGAACAGATCAGGTTCAGCTAAAATTATTGCAGAACTTCTGCTGTTGTTCTCATTTCAATGGAAACTATAAAATATAAATACAATCAGTTTACAATGATTGAAAATGGGTGACTCAGTTGTTTTAGCTCTAGATATTATTGTGTCTGTTTGAACTGTGACAAACCTGAAATGAACTGTCCCACAGTTGTTAGTTTGATGAGAAATTCCAGTTTTGTGTAAAGAAAAACATCGAAAACACATATTGTCGTGTATCTTTTAGTCAAATCTTCCTGTTGACGTTAAATCTCTGGTGTTTCCTCTGCAGATGAGGACTCGTCTCCAGCCAAAGGAGAGAAGAGGAAGCGAGACCCTGAGGATGAGGACGATGACGATGATGATGAATGAGCTCGCACAGAGACCCTGCGAACCCCCTTTGACCTCTCGCCTGATGAACCTTGCTCCCTATGCTCTCCCTTTTTCGTGACCTCTCTCCATCGGCCAACTCCCGGGCTGCGTCCCATTTCTGACACTGGTCTCCCTCTGCGCTCTTGTCGGCTCCCCTCTCACAGACCAGACGACTTCCGTTAAATTTTTTCCTCCAGTTTTCCCAGGTTTTGTCACAGTCCTCGGTCTGTGGGCAGTTTGTGTTTTCTTACTTCCACCACTTAAAGTGTTTCTTAACAGCAGGCACCATTGGCTCCTATCAACAGGCAGATGCCCTGATGTATAATAAACTACAATTTATATCGTGTAAAACATAATGTTAGTCCAATACATATTCCACATGTTTGTAAGATGAAAAATAAGACCTGACAGCTTTGAAATCAGAAGACTAGATTTGATATTTGCCCTTCATTTTTGTTTCACAGTCCTGCAACAGATTAAACCTAAACACTTACGTTTGTGACATTATACAACTCTACAAAGTCTGTTACTGACTTTGGCTCAAACTCGACACATTTGACTTCCTCGTACTCTGGAAAGCTGCCACACTTAAAAACAACAGAATTTTGCTCCGTTAAGACGTGAAGTCATCACCAGTCGAAAGAAGCTCAACCTCGAAGCACCGCAGAGAGTCTGCTTAAGTCCCGATTGTACAGATACTTTTTCTGATTTTTTTTTTTTTTTCTTTTTTTAACAAAACATTTTTCTTTCCAACAATGATTTGCTGTTTAAGTCGTTGATTATCACTTTTTTTTTT
>OMLM01020896.1:0-12079 GCA_900302695.1 Helostoma temminkii | reverse complement strand
TTTTTTTTTTTTTTAGTGTATTTTGTGTTAATTTACAGTGTCTGGAAAACTTTTGCCAAGGAAAAAATGTGAGGAATAAACTTGTTGCATCTGTGGAAGGAGGCACAACAAGTGCACCTCAGGGAGGTAGCAAAGAAACCCCTGATCCTGCTGTCCAATCCCCGCTGACATCATCATTCTGGGACTCAACCAGCAGCTCTGATGACATCACAGGCTTGCTGATGTCATCAACAGACAGTCAAACCAAGTGAACGTCCCAGAACCCCTCCCTCCTCCCTCCCGTTCCCCCGAGGCCGAGCGCGCTCAGGGCAAACTGTTCTCTCTTTTTTGCCAACAGAGCTTTTTAAAAGAAATATTTTTTCAAAGAAATAGTTTTTGTTTAATGTTGTGTGGCTGTTTGGGGACACTCTCTCGCCGTCTTTGTCTCTCGCCGTCTCTGCCTGTCTTTTCATTTCTCTGCTGAGATCAGTTGTTCCTTCACACTTACACTGACAGAGTTTTTGCTTTTTTTACTTTCTGTAAGTTAAAGGAAAAACGTACAAAAAGGACATTGTAAATAAAATCTTAACATTTTCCTCCTGGCGTCTCCTATCTACACGTTTGTGTGCCTTAACCTACCTCATGGTTTGTTTTCACGGATTATTTCTGTACCTGTAGTTGACAGACGGTAACATTACTCTTACCACCGGGTATTAAACAACAGACACAGCTGTCAGAGCTGAGCTGTAGAGTTTAAACATTTATCCACAGGCAGGTGATTTTCATTTTTATGCTGTTGTCAACAGACCAAACAATCTGTCAACAGTCTTTTGTGAGAAAAACCTTAAAATTATACTCGGTAAACATATTGACTTTCTGCTTCTGGGAGGTTTTGTTGGACTGAGCTGTTTTCCATCACCCTCCAGTCTTAGAAAGGTTGGTGTAAAAATCCTGCCATGTGGTTGTGCTGCACAGTTCTCTGTTCGGTTACAGCTAAAAAGAAAATGGTTTGACTTGGATTACAGTTAACTGTCTGAGAAAGCAAGCAGGTGTACATCGATCCAGCACCTGACAGATCCCAAAAATGTTATTTATTTTTTAACCTTCTAAACTTTTTGCAACAATTTTTTTAAGAAACACGTTCTCTATCTGGTGCTTATCTGACATTGTATCGTGGTAGCCTCAGGTTCAGCGAGTTAGTCCAGACATCCCTCTCAGTCTACAGTTTACAGTCCAAATAAGTTGTGTATATATAATCTCTCTCAGATGTTGATGACTGTTCTTGGAGCACAAAGTCAAGAACACAGGTCCTGACATGTATTAATTATCTATTTATTAGACTGTGACATTAGCCAGAAGTTATGGTTCTTAACTTTACTCGGCTAAAGAAGTTCAGAGTCAAGGAGCTGTAAACAATCCAGGTAGCACTGAAATGAAGCTAGTGGCAACATAAACTTGTGTAAAGTGAAGTGTGTTTATTGGTTGGAAAGGATTTTATTGTATGTGTGACCAAACGGCAGTGAGAGAGCTGGTAGAATCAGAAGGCGGCCCTCATGTTGTTCCTGGTGTTTTTAATCTCCAGCTCCAGCTGAACGATCCTCTCCTGCACAATGGAAAGTCATCACGATTTACCAAAATAAAAAGTCTAAATAAGCGTCACTCACAATCAAACACTGCTGTTTGGTTCCATGGTTTGTAATTATTTATCAACATCATTATACTTCATCAGTATTTTGTCATTTTGTGCAAATATTTAACCAGTAGTTTCCTGCATTTAGGGGCGATTCAGTGTTTCACTTTGATTTCTTTTGTGTATACTATGTTTCTGACCACACTGTTTGAATACTAACGTCTTTCTGGTTGAGCTCCTCTCTCAGGCCTCTTATCTCATCTTGCTGCCAGTAAAAAGCTTGAAGGAGCTGAAATTTAATCAGAAAATTTAAATGATTTTTGTTGGCAGGAGAAGAATCATTAGCAGACCTACAGTTCTCCTGCCTCACCTCGCTCTCAGTATTCGGCGGTGGTTTCTCTGCAGGTTCGCAGCAGTGTGGCGTGCAGCGGTACGTCCACAGAGGGACGTGGGTCTCGTCTGGCTGCCACACCGACAGATCGCTGAAGTCTCTGGGGTATTTGGCGTCCTGGTAGGCCAGCTGCTCCTTAATGAAAGCCTGAGGAGAGATGTTAGCCGATTTATAACAGCAACATATCACTGCACCTACTGCAAATAGAAGCTGTTCTTGTTGTTATAATTATACTGTTATTGATTATAAGGTAATTTTTTTATCTTTTTGTTTCAGTTTGTGCTGTGTGAGTCTTTATTCCACATGCATATAGCAAAGCTTCTGCATTTGCACCTGGGCCCTGAACACTAATTATATTAAGGTTTCATATCATTTCCCCTTTTGTGGTTAAAAACAGATCCCCGGTGTCCCCAGAATTTGTCTGTACATTTTCATACCAAAAAAACATGCAGATCCTTGCTTCTGCCCTGGCTGACATTTTGTTCTCAGAGCCTGTCTCTGGAACAACTGGTTTTTAAGCTGCACTTCCTCCTCCTGTTTCCTGACATGTACCTCCAGTGCAGAGAGACCCAAGATTACATTGATCATTAAGACCAGAGAAATTTCTGACTTCTTCTCTGTCCCTTGTATAAGTACAGACCCTGAAAATAAGTAATTTTTTCTAGATTACAGATTATTAGATAAATATTGTTTCTTGTAAGATTCATGTGCATGTTGTTAACTAAACCTGCTGTAGTCTTTTCAGTGCTCTGTGCCACTCACACACCTCTTTTCCACTACTGGTGTGTAGAGTCTTGAAGAATCAGAGACTTGAAATAAGACTTCTTATCATCACTTCTTGTCATATATCAACATGACCTTACAGACAAACCTGAGAACCCATAACAGAAAAGAGTCTCTGTACAAACGTCTGTTTACTGACACAGAAACTTAACTGCCCTCTGATAGGTGTCAATGATTCAAACCATAGTTTACATTTACTGTGCTCTACCTCCTCCATGAGGACCAGGTTTGACTTGGTCACTGCACCAACAGCTGAGCACATCTGGAACCCAAGGGAGCTCAGCTGCCTCACTACCCTCTTCTTAGCTGGGGTTTCTGGGTAAGGATTGGTTACTTCAGTCCCGGGCTTCAGGGACATCAGCACTGGCCCTGATGGGGAGATGTAAGAGACAGGTGATTGTGATACTGTGGATCAGAGGCACTACAGACATGTATCTACAGTATCTGTCAGTCATTTTGGTTCAAAGGCTCTGACCCCTGTTGATCCCTGACAGCCACTCTTGAGCCGTCATGGCCGCCTGGTTTCCAGCTGTCATTGGATACAGGTCCTCTTGGAAAATACCTGACTACAAAGACACAAACACCACAGCTTGTCCCCCTATCTTGTCTTCATATATTTTAATGTAAATGGAACTTAATAGTAAATGAGTTGATTTTATCATCCCGACCTCTTTTCGTGGTACGATCATTGACAGTGGTTCCACCAGGTCTTTGACAGCGATCAGACGATAAAATCTGAAAACTTCACAGGCGTTTACGTCCAGGCCTCGTTTTGGCATCACCCCTGTAGTGAGATATGTCTCGTGAAGTTGTCAGTAATTAATCAACACAGTGTTAAATCTTCAGTAATGAAGAGCAGGGCAGCACTCTTCACAACTTTGGCAAAAATAAATGGTTGTAGAGTACCGCTGTCCTAAACCTCATAATCTACAATGTGTTGACGCTGGCACAGGAAAACACCTTTTTTACTCACCACCTTGTTACGCTAAAGGTTTGCTGCACTCAAACATTGTTTGTGGTAAAATATGGATGGACATAGATGTAGCTTCCAGATTTGTTACTAAAAAAGTGAGTGTCTGAAATGTAAAGGTTTACTACCAACACAATTAGCATTATAGCTAAGGTGGTGCAGTTAAATACTGTGGCAACTAATGCTGAATGCATTAAAACAATAACCCGTTTTACTAATGCTATGTGAATACACCATAAACAACCTGACAGCCTTTGAGATTTGCTTTCTAAAAAGGTTTTGGCTTTAGTTGGTCTGTTTTCTTGGTACAGCTATGCTCTTTTTTCCAAACTAGATATTGGTACAGTTAACATAAAGGTATTTTCATGGAATATGAATACAGTATCCACAGGTACTGTAGCTAAATTAATGTTTTCTACTATAACCATTGGTACACCTAGCTTATGTTAGTGGTACACTATGATTGATACTGGTGCCTGTTTTGATGCACATGGGTGACACAGTTAATGTCACACTGTTTTGCTGCACCTGAAAGTGAGGATTTCTGCAGCCAGGTAGAGTTGCCTTTTTAAAATTCATATAAAAAAACTGCACTAAAGCTGTAGTTTTTATTTTAACTACTGAAGGGTTGGTATGAGCAGCAGCTATTTCAAACTGATTTAAATGTTAGAGACTGAAATATTTAACTATGTAAACTGTATTTGTACATAGTATCTGTAACACAGTTATGTTTATGTTGATCTCACCCAGTCCTTTCTGTGGCAGCGGTGACCTGTACTCCATCAGAAAGCTGATGTATGGTTTTTCAGCACTCAGCTCATAGTACCTGATGTTCCCATCACCCTAGAGAACACAAATGCAACACTTTACAGACCTTTATAGACCTTTGTCTTCTTGCTGATGGTTGTGTATAAAAAATATAAAAATGTGTGTATAAAAAATGTAAGTGTGTTTTGATTCTGAGAGATAAAGTTGTGAATTCATTTATCAGAATCGGGTTGCAAAAAAGAAAAGTCTGAAAATATGAGAAGCGAGAGAAATGTTTAAGAATTTTACAATAAACAAAAACAACCAAAGCAGAATTTGTTTCACTGTTAGTTATCTGTTAGTATCTGGGTGTCATTACATGTAAATATGTTTTTTGTGTGTTGCTTTACCTTTCCAGCCAAGTAGAGCATGTGTGTGTCGGTGTCGTAGAACGGGAACAGAACTCCTGCAGACCCGTCCAAATCTTCTTCATAGAGAGGCTCAGATAAGTCGTCCTGCTCACAGACACACACATAAGAACTGATGAGGAGATACAAACAGCAGAATAGGTTGTTTCCTTATTAACTGTTTATAAAGTAAAAAGCTGTAAGTTTGAAGGATTTATTGTGCTGGATTGAAATATCAAGTTTCCTGTATCATCTTGAAATTGTGTGATTAGCAAATTCTCCTCAGTTTTGTGGCTTATTGTTTGTTTATTAATTATTTTCACTTAGAAATACCCAGAAAGCTTAAAAGACGTTGAGTTAAATCTGTATTTAAAGCATGTAGTAAGTGCTGTATGAACTGTGTCTCACAGGGTCCCAGAGGACGATCTGCCTGTGGTTCCAGGGTGAGCTGCCTGTGGACAGCAGCATTTTCAACCCTCCAATGTATAAAACCTTACTGGCTCTGTGGGACTTGCTGCTGGACACCTGTGGGAACATTAGTACATTTATAAAAAATTTTGTTCTCTGTTTTCAGGAGGAGACACAAACAGATTAAAAACACACCTGTAGAATCTTTCCTGTGCGTGGGTCCAGGACTCGAATCCGTCTGTCTTTGGATGTGACCGCCAGCCTGCTGCCATCACTGTTGAAGCTGACGGACAGCAGCAACATCTCTGAAGGGTAACGACGGTTGATCGGCATCAGAACAACTCGGACTGGGTAGCGGATTACTGGACCTTCCTGGGACACATCCCAGAGCAGGACCTAGAGATAAGTGAAACAAAGTCATGGATCTTTAAGAGGGTCAGTTAAACCTAAACACACTCGAACACAGATAGTTAAAAACAATGATAATCAAAATCTGAAATACTTGAGGTATTATTATTACTATTACTATTATTATTATTATTATTATTATTATTATTAGGGATGTTACTTTGAGTTTTATCCAACAATCAAATCAAATAAGATTTTTATGGAGCTATTTATCCTTAGCTCATTATTTAAGCTAAGCTAAAGCTAAGTTTGCCTAAGGAGTTGGTAGAGACCAAAACCAGAGCTTAAAGCGAGCATTGTACTCAAATTTCTCAGGATGTCACAAATGTAACTCATGTATATTGTGGTATAATTACAAGCAATGTCTCAGTTTAATGTAAAGTAGCTAATGGTTTCCTTTTTTAGGTGAAATACTATTTAGCACTAGAAATTTAGCAAAAAATCTTTTACTAGAGTTTTCAGATATGTACATACAACATAAATAGTTTTTCTGGTTTTCAGACTTGTGGTAAATCTCTTTCCAGAACTGACACTGGTCCAATTCTAAACAATAATAACCAATAATAGCACAGTTTATGTATTTTTGGTCTAAATTAAATGTAATGTGTTTGACTGACGCTGCCACTGACCAATGAGGCTCCTGACCTTGTAGTCGTAGGCGGAGCTAAGTAGCAGGTTCTCAGCGGTTGGATGCCACTCAATAAGCCCCACCCTCCTGGAGTGACCAATCAGAGTCTTTCTCGCCTTCGTCAGGTTCTGCTGGACCCCACAGACTGGGATGTCCCAGATCTTCACCTGGACTCCATCACACACAAAAAATTATTATTAATTAACAGCAATGAGATAAAATATAATCAAGAAATTGTTTTTATATTTGACTAATTTCAGTCAGTCATGAAAAAAATAGCTGTATTCTTTATGCATTATTATGGGTTTGGACTTGATCCTGAAAGGGAAATCACCAACCTATCTAAGTTTTAAGTAAATAAAATTAACACAAAAAATATAATATACTTACTTTTGCTTATAAAAGGAAAACAAAAGGGACACATACAGTACAGTCCTCTGAACATGAGGCGATGCAGTGATCATCAAACGGGTTCCACTTGACGTCCAGGACTCCACCGTTGTGACCGCACACCCTCGGGTGCTGAGGGTCCACCCTCCCCGTCTGAGACAAAACAAGCAGTTTTAACCACGTAGACCATCCAAATCACTCATTTAAAACCACTATAATTTACAGTGCTCTACGTTAACATGAATGGAAAAATAGAATAAAGTATAAAAAAAAAGTATAAAGTATTACATGAATTTTCTTTATTTTCAAAATAACAATATATATTCAGCCGGTTAAATTTGCTAATTATGCTTAGTTACTTTCCCGCCAGTGTTTGCTGATGTTTGTACACTATCTACAGTCTTAACTTAGTATAATGACTGGAAACAGAGAAAATCATGAGCTTAGTAGAACCACAGGTTGAAAAATGTTTAACCTCTTTAGTTTTATCTGTACTAAACTAAACTGTATAAAAGTATAAAAATATTTAAAAAGCAGTTGTCAAACAATATCTTACATACATCATTACTTACATCATTTCCCCCTGTTTCTAGTCTTTAGGTTAAGCTAACCTATGGATACAACTTAGCGTTTAATATAAATGTACTGTATGAGAGTGGTAGCAATCCCAGCATGAACACAAAATAGCAGCATATATTTTTACATATCCCTCCTAATGTGGCTAAAATATCCAGAAATTACAGTATGAATAAATGAATAAACATTAATATGTTTGTGACGTACTGTCAGCAGTTTATTAATGATGGCGGCTTTCCAGGTTATGGGTCTTCTTAAATACATAATTACTGTTTCTTAATATTTTAATGTTTTGTTGTTGTTTATAACACCAATTTTTTACTTGATTGTATTGTTTTGAAGATACTCTTTGTGTTGTTTTTCTTGACTGTGTGTCTTTAACAATAATAGATTTTACTTTCCACTATTTCTGATCAACAGAATTTAAATTATAAAATATTTTAATCAACGTACATGATGGATGGGCAGGACTAAAAAAGACCCGCCCCCAGAGCACTCGGTCACTACGGCGATGAAGCAGGGATTGGCTGAGCAGTAGTGGTTGTCATGGACACTGCGTGTGATTGGCACCCCGTCGTAGCTGTGCTCCTTGGAGGCTGGCTTTCCGAAGACGTGACGAAACTTGGAGCAGAAAGAGGAACGCCACGACATCTGGACAGGAAGTATCAGCAGGAGGGTGGTGGTTTAAAGGTTTTAAAACTGTGTTATCATCTCAGCATCGATGAAATGATATTAACATATGTTCACATACCTTCCCTCTGAACATGCAGATGGAAAACGTTACAGTGTGCAGAGAGATGGAAAATGTGAGCGTCATACTCACATAATCTCATAATAGTGTTGTGGAAACTGAGCAGCTGCATTATCTGGTCTAATCAATAATGCACTCAGTCATTATTGGCTTTCATAATCGTATCAATAATTAATCATTTTCTTCAATAACTGCACTTTTAATCATTCATACACACACACAAAACTGAGGAAGGCTGAACAACTTGTCCAGAACAGTTTGCATGTGTTATTAAAGATTCATAAGCTGCACACACATGTTGTTACAAACTCTTCCTGACCTTTGACCTTTGACTAGAAAAGATCAGCTTCCTTTAGTGGGATGAGACAAAGAGGGAAAAAAGAGGAGAGATGGAAAGAAAGGAGAGAAGATATTCATGAAAAGAAGGATTAAAAAGTAGAGAAGGGATGTGGAAAGTTGATCTGAATGTTATCAATAGAAATCAGTTTTTGTTTGTACTTTTATCACAGACTGAAACAGAAACACCAGACTGGCTTTGTACAAGAAACAAAATCCACCTACAGGGCACTTTCAAAGCTAATTGATTTGTTTATTTAATGTATATATTGTTGTTTCAAGACTTAATTTGAAATAAAATTATTCAAAACAGAGTTAACACCCTTCAGCACACACCTACACTGTGTTAATATACCTTCTATATTCATCAGTATGTACAGGAGAACAATGTAGATCTGACATTTTCATTCATCTGTTATAACACGTGTGTTATTGGTAGAATTTGCTAAAAATATTATTTGCTTTTACCTGTTCCCACTTTGCTAGCATATTAACTTAGCAAATAGTTTATCCATGACTTGAACACATTAAATAAATTATCTGGATCAAAAACCTTTTGATGACTTAACTTCTCCTTTGCTGCCTGAGAGACTGTGCAGAGACTGTGGACACACGTGTTCTTCCTAGTCTTATATTTATTTTTGCCAAACGTGTAGTGAAATGATTCATTTTACTGTAGTGGACGCATGATATTAATGTAACTCCACCAGTAATAGTGACCAGCCAACATCTGGTTAAAACCCAGATTCATTCATATGCATCATTCTGGAAAGTTCCAGCACATCCTGTAACTATGAAGAAACAACAAACTGGTGACGTCTTATTTTCTTTTATTTGTTTACCCATGTTTAGCTATTATTATACTGACTTGAGGGTTTTCATGTTTTAGTTAGTAGCTTCTGTTTCAGTTTTTCAGCTACGCTAAGCTAAACACCTGCTGCTTATATTCAGTGCGACCTTCACTGACCTGTAACTGCTCCTCAGAGCCCGAGTGGAGCTTTTCAGTAATATTTAACTTTCACTCAGGGCTGAAAAGTCACTGATGCTCCTCTCACTTGTTTTTAACATGTTGTCTCTCTTATGATTTTATCTGTGTTTACTCTTTCCATAGTTGTTTATAAGCTAATTCATACACCATTTTCTTCTTCCTTTATTAAAATATAAAAAATAATGATTATTTATAGATTAGTGGTTTTGTTAAATATTATTTTCCATCATCTCTTTGCTGTTCGCTCTGTGATCAAAGAAGCAAAACAAAACCTGATATAAATGAGATCAAAGGATATTTTCTTACCTCAGATAAAGTCATGTAGGAATCACAGGGTTTTTCTGCAGGAAAACTTGTGATGTTACAATAATAAAACTGTTACTAAGACTGTTGTTATGAGACCAGCTCTACTTATACTAATTACTAACTGTTACTACAGAGTACTACAGATAGTACTGTTCTGCCTGCTGCTGACAGTATAAATACAGCTGCAGTGTGCACTGTCCTGCTGACTTCTGACTGCAGCACCTCTGGCTGTTTTCTGCATGTGTCTGTGTCCTCTTCTGATCCACGACGTCTAACCTCTGATTCCACATTAGCCCGGTTGTTTATGCTCGACTGCACACTCACAAACGCCCCTCTACATTTGATACTACTGACACACACACATTTACACAAAGAACAGGTCTGTGCACCACACACAGTTTTTATCTGTTACAGTAGTGTAAGTAATATAGTTGATTAAAGAGTAAATTAATTTTTACTGACACACAGTGATGGCAACAGCAGAAACACAGTTGATGCAAGTTTGATGCTATTTTTTGAATAATTTTGTTCTTTTTCAAACTCCTGCCTTGAAATGAGAAGCACAATGTGTCCCTTTGACTCCAGTATTAATCTACTCACATAAATATTATTTTTGTTGGTTAGCTGTTACCAGTTTGTCAGTGTGTATCTGGAAGTCCAAATCTTAGCAACTTCGTTCTCCACTACCTCTGGAGGGGTGGCCCATTTAACCTTGGGACTTGTAGTCCGTAGTCAACTCAGATGTTCCTGAGCCCTATTGATCTTATACTCAGAGTCGGTCCCTGTGCTGCTATGATTAGTGGCTCTGTGTCTTTCAGTCCAACATTTTCCACCCACATAGGATTTTTCTATGTCAGTCACTTATTCATGCTTGTGGTACCTAGCATGCAGGTGTGTAGATGTCTCTGACAGAGGTCCATAGAAGTTGAAAATGATAAATACAAAATAAAAAAATAGAAAAAAGTAAATTATTACTAAGGACAAAATATAAGGCAATCAGGATGAGCTGAGCCAAATGAGAAAAACCCAGGAAAACAAACAAAACAAAAAAAAAGGTGCAACCTACTCAACAAGAACCCGAGAAGACGTAGTCTTGATTGAAACCATTTAGCAAACTTGGGTGCAGCCCTCCTAGTGATGAAGCGTACCGAACCTGGACCAAAAGCTTAAACGAATGATTTGAGGGCATTAGATTATGTGTAGATTTTAATTTCTTTCACCTGAACACCAGAAACATGCTGCAGAATAAAACGTAGACAAGCGTGGACTCATACAGATGAGCAGTGTCTCACAGACGTTTGGTCAGATCACCAAGTGATGTGACGGAATAAACAATTGAAAGAAGAACAACATCAACAAAATTATATCTCCTATGTCACAGAAACAGGAACAACGGTAGAAGTACAGAGCACAGGTTCTTCTTCCTGTATTTACTTATTTTTTCCCTTGGCAGACACATCTGACTAATAAGTGGAAACGAAGTGACACATTCAGGCAACGATTTTGACAAAGCTTAGGTATGAAAACATCCTAACTCTCCATCAATCAAGGCTTCACGTATTCATATTCACATTGTCATTATGGGTTATTGATTGATAAAACAAAGGAAGTGAGATGTGAAGAGGTGTGAATACTCTGTAAAGATACTTCTGTAGTTGTAAACATGGTTGTATGGTAACTGAAGGTAGAGTTAGCTTAAGGGTTTAATGATGCAGGAATGATTGTCAAAGACGCCTGATGATTAAGTTAGTTTGTAGAAGTGATGGAAAAAATAATGAGGCAAAACCTTTTCTGGAGAATAAACAATTATTTTTACTTGATATTATAGTTTTAGCATAGATGCATTTGCAGTACATCAGGAGTTTAAAAAACACTTAACAGGCAAAATTGCAAACAAAACATCAACCAGACATTTAATTATTCATAACTTTAGCAAAGCACTTGTTGATTCAGTACAAATCATAAGTCGTTATTTCAATAAAACAAATATGAGCAATAAAATATGTAAAGTTTAAAAATCAATCAGGAATTAGCAAGAACATTTCTAATAATTAGTCATAAAAAGACTAAAAAGGAGTATATCTGAAACATTACATCACATTACAATCATGTGGCAGATGCTTTTATCCTAAGCGATTTCTCAGACCCCTCAGTGCTCCACCAATTGAATTACCAATTGTCCTACATACCTGCCATAAACGTGAAATAAAGTGTGTGTTCGTACTTTTTGTTAATACGTTTTCTGGGCAATTGCAATCTTTATCAACACTTGGGTAAAACGTATCAATAGTTTCAGATGGTGGACATTTTGTTTTGGGAAATGCTTCAATAGCCAGTTTATCAAGAAGTTCTTTCAAACTGTTTGTCGGCAGATATTTACC
>OMLM01020895.1:44746-60802 GCA_900302695.1 Helostoma temminkii | reverse complement strand
AACAATGATATATATATTTATATATATATATATATATTTGTAAAAAATATTATTTTCTATGCGTGAAACTAAATCATGCACAAAACCAGAGCTGCATTTACTTTTATTTTAATAATAATGAGATAATGACATTTTACTGATCCTAATGGAGAAACTGTTGTCTGGAGAGCTGCAAAAGGATGATGGTGCTACTACAGGGTTTTGGTGTCTTGTCACCTCAGGACTAATGAGCTACAGGCCAATTAACATGTAGAATATTTTCTCAATCTATTAATATTTAGGTATACAAACAGTCAGTAAAGTACAATAAGCCCATCTCGATTTTGTTTTGTTTGTTGTTTTGTCAGTTAGGACTGATTTCTTCTTCTTCTTCTTCTTCTTATTATTATTACGGACAATATTATACAAACCATATAATAAGTCTACCTGTGTGCTTATCGAGGAAAATACACAATATATTAATAATAATATGAATGATAAAAATATGAACTATAATAAATACAGTAATTTAAAACCCTGAACTAAACTCAGGATACTAAATTCTGTGTGTTTTGACAAGAAAAACTAGATGGTTAACTAATATTAGGAAATAATAACACGTGTGATTAATCCAGAAAATGTTATGCATTGATATAACCCAAATTAATCATATGAACCAAGTTTGACACCAACTTCTTTCTGTAATTGCAGCACAGGTGGTTACCTGGCAGTGTGTGATGAGGTCAAACAACTGTCTGAGAAGACATCACTGTTATCAAAAAGACCACTGGGTCAAATTAGTATTAGTCTATATGCTACTAAATTGTACTGTGACTCTGGTTATAGTTCATGGTGTGAATACTAATAACGTTAGCTTAAATAGTTCACTAGCTTATCAGCTAATATTAACACTCTGCATACATCAACATGACCACATTAATATGATCAAATCACTGCTAATGAGTCTAAGGCATAATATCTTAGCTATACTTATTTATTATATTATTATTTGAGATTTTATAGGACATGGAATTTAAGCTGGGGCATCTGTTTTCCATAGATGAATAAGCAGTATGATGTTTTCTAACAGAGAGTAACGTTTTTTACTATTATGGAGCCTATTAGATAATAAAAGCACTAGTTAGTAGATGGGAGAGGAGCAGAGAAAAGCAACAACCAGGTGAAAAGTGGCCTGGTAGTCAAGATTACAGTGATAATGAGGCAGCTTCTGTTTACATGTTGCTTTATTTGATGCTGGTAGTTCATGAACAGTTACTTCTTTTTTATGTATTCAGTATTTTGTGTATTATAGTTAAGTTTGCTGTTAATAAAAAAGTATGTTTAATCGTGACTAATGATTACAAGTAGTCTGACCCAACAGTCACTGGATTTGGTTTAAGAAGTCGATGCACACTGGAGAATCAAGTGACCAAACACATGACCATGACCCATGAATGATTTAGATAATGAGAAGACTGCACACAAACAAAGAGCAATAATAATCACATTACTTAGGGATAAATGGAGACAAAGAAGGGCATGAGTCCTGGGAACCTGGTGTAGATTAATGTTAATAAAGCGCTGGATGTTCAGAATCTACCACACAAACACATCTGTCCTCCAAGTTGGAAGCCCAGAAACTGCAAACTTAAAACACTAGAGCGAAAATAATACACTACAGAAAAATCCTCAGGGGGAAGATCAACTGGGAGGATAATTATGTGGCAGCAAAGATGGTACAGCATGACCGATTGATAATCACAGGGCTAGAAGTTCAGCTCTTCTTGGCTGTAAAGCTGCTGTGAGCTCTGTTGTGATCACCAAAGACATAGAGGACCCCATCTGAGCTCACATTAAGCCGTACTCTGTGTCTCCACTAACCGTTAGCCGTTACAAAAACATTAGTGTATGCCTTACACACTGCACAGGACAGCTCTAATTGAAAACAAAATGTCACGCACGCACTTGATCCTCATTTACAAGAGCAGCGCTTCATCCTCGTCAACACTTTTAGCTGCAGCCGGTCCCGAGGCAGCAGCGGCGTTCAAACATTAGTCTCGAGTTACCGTTTCTATTTACATTCCTAAGGCTCAGAAGAGCCACCTGCTCCATCCGGTGCTCGCTTTGCTTACCGAGCACACCAGGCCTCAGCTGAAAGCCGAGCTGGTGACGCACGGGAGAGTGTTTATCAGGTTCCGGCTGCTGTGGGAAATTCAAATGGAGAAGTGGATTTAAGTAGTGAGCTGGACTTTCATCCATAAGGTGCCGATCTTCCACAAAGCAGTTTACATCACAGGAGCAGGTGGGTGTGGGAGGGCGTGGATGACACTGGATAACACCACAGCAGGACACACACTTATGTCATCAGACAGTTTCTTAACCCATCTTGTCTACTTGCAGATTTGTTTACATTCAAACTTAAACAGGGATAAACGTCAGAGCTCAGACTTCAAGCCTAGTTTGCATCAGTTTGACGTACATTGCTCAGTGTTATAGCAAAAGTGGAGATCAGATCATCTGGAGGTTTTCACCACTAGGGCAGACCAAAATCCCCTCTGAGTCACACATCCAATCTACCAACCTATCAAAAACACAACACAAATGGCTGCGGGCGTGATGAGATGACGCACACGTTGGACCGTGACTTACAGAAACAACAGCTGTCAAGTTTCTGTGATCGTTACACAAAAACACCAACATCCATTAGTTGTAAAAACAGTTTCCAAAATTGTTCTGCTGTCTTCTGTTATTACTTGTGAAGGAATGTGAATGTTTTCCTGCTATTTCCTTTTGTCATTTAACCAAAAGGTTCTCAAGAGTGAAATGTCTAAACACAAGCAGCTAACCAGAGCTGTGTCACTTTAACAGCTACTGGGGTAAGTTGTCAGTGCTTCACAGATCTGATTCACAAAATCACTAGTCAGGTCCATGGCTGGATTAACTTATGCTTGGGCCTTAGGGCAAACATTTCTTTCTGGACCTGTGCAGATCCCCACAGAGACAATTTAATTATTTTCTCAAGCATCAAGAAATGAAACTGTTACTAAAACTGAAATTGTACCAGTAACACCTGCTGATTAATCAGTGGACCAATCAAGAAATTATTATTACCAAACATTGCCCAAAATTACAAGTTCCAGCTTTACACACATGAATTTTTGTTAGTTTCCTCTTTTTCTACAACAGTAAACTCAACATTATTGCAGGGAAAACAAAATAAATGTTAACTTGGACCAAGTTACAGTCGGCTTTCTCGAGTATGGTTGGTTTCTCGAAGCTGGTTTCTTAACTGTCATGTAATCGGGACAGGGGATTTGAGAAACCTGATTTGTCCAAGTAAATTTCTCTGGGCGAACGCTAATTACTGCACCATGTACAGAAACTATGTTTCTAATTGGCTTTTGGGCGCATGACAAAACCTGCAGACATCAGATGCCTTGTTTTTAATCAAGTACATCTAAAGACCAACTAAAACTGAAACCAACACAAAGTTCCCCGCTGATGTCTAAATTCACCTTTCACCATGTATTTCTTTAATTCAGTCACTTTGCACTGTGAAATGGAGCACTGGTCTGGGGGGTGGGGACAGAAGAGAGAGAGAGACACAGCTGATACACAGTGTGAACTGTCAATCTGCAGTGAGATGACTTATTTAAATTTCTATGATACACTTTTGAATTGGTTTCATTTCGGTCGTACTAGTTTAATTTAAACACAAATGAAGGAAGTGATTAGCAGGTAGTAGGGTGGCTGGTTTATTTCAAGACAAAAAGGGACACGTGCTGCGGCAAAAAACAGGGTTTAAGTCGATGAAATAATAAAACAACAGCAGGAACTGGGTGAGTTTAGGCTCATTCAGGAGCTGCAGCTGTACCCCGACCATTTTCAGGCTGTCGTTTAGCTGTTACTTCAGGCTGAGTCAGAACCAGTCTGACAGCTAATTGAGGAGATTAGCACAGAGTCTCACAAAAATGAGGACCATGAGGACTTTCTACTTTTCTACAGAATCACACAGAGTGTTATGTTCAAGTTAAATTTTTTTTAACCTGGGTGCAACGTGCCAGAACAGGAATCGCTGCGCTCAGCTCCGTGCAATGCTCATGTGTTGTTGCGCCACGTAAACACATAGAAATAAATGGGCTTATTAGTGTGGCGCTGCGCTTATCGAGTCCTATTTAACACCATAATGATCTCTTCACTCAGCGCTCTGCCGCCTCATGTAAAGTACAGAAATGGTAAAAACTTCCATATATTAAAGCAGCTACATTTTTAGCTACTAAATTATCATATGATATGGCACACCACTAAGTCAGATTTCCATTCATTAGCTTTCCTAAGTGCAGGTGATAAACCTGGTTACTTAAGAGCATGTGAACACAGTCATTAAAACCTTGCATGAAGTTTTCTGCGTCAAATTGACACACACAGAAAAACAAAAAAAAGTTAAAGCATTGTGATAAAACATCCATTTTAAAGCAAGAATTTAACACAGTGTGTCTCTACTCAAC
The DNA here is from genome assembly GCA_900302695.1 of Helostoma temminkii. NCBI lineage: Eukaryota > Metazoa > Chordata > Actinopteri > Anabantiformes > Helostomatidae > Helostoma > Helostoma temminkii. The sequence goes on along the minus strand of OMLM01020895.1, from coordinate 56,315 downwards.
ATGGCCAGAAGATGCACATGTCAAATTTTAGTCGCTATTGTACTTTTGTACTGCAAGTTTCTAACAAATTTACAATTAACTCAGACGAGTGCTGCTTGTGGATGATGCCGTATTCTATACATTGTGAAGGTAACAATACGGTGCTGACAAAAACTGCTGCAGCTTAGTGCTGGACCTCCAGTTACCTGCAGTTATCTCTTAAAGAAATCAGGAGCAACTCCACCTAAATACCAACATTAATGAAATACTCGCTGTGGACTCACTCACTTTAAAACTCATCCAAGTTGCAGGCAGTTTCTAAGCAGGACTTGTAGCATGAGCTGTCTGAGGACACCGTCTCTTTCAGACACAGAACATAGTCGCTCTGCTCCAAGTGTTTATGGAAACATCATCCGTCCACATATCCAAACTCCTAGCTGCTGTTTATGAGCTACATTCTGTATTATTGTTGTTGCTAAGTGCTAAAATTGTTTTCATTCTCATCCTTACCTCGCCTCCTATGCACCAGCATTCATCTCAGTTTTTAGTCTTGCAGGATACCCAACCCTGTGGAGGACTCATTGCATTTTGTGCTTTTACAAATAAACGCTGTAATTCAAGTTATAAATGAACATCCTTTCCATTAAAAAAGCTAACGTTAATTACCTTTTGTTGGCGCACTCTGTGGTTCGAATGCGTTCTGAAATCCTGACCTTTTGACACAGCCACGCCCCCTTTACAAGACACCTTTTCCTGTTTACACAGGTATAGGGACACCTACATATCTGATGGCTACTTCTACTAGAGTTGCACAGTGTGGGGAGGAAACAAGGGGCTTCTCAAAACCACTTACTATACAACACAAAATGAACTAACCACTTCAAAATTTGAACATCTGGTTAAATTCATGTAGATGGAACGTCCTTCTTTCAACAAGCTAAAAAACAAACACATCAAGTTATGAAGCCATCTTAATGAGGAAGGTCTGTCAGCTGTGCTAACAAGAGACAGTGACATAACGAAGCACGGTGATGAAAGAAAAAAGGGCCACAACAAGTAAGGACACTAATTCAGCTCAAAGAGACGCTGCTAGGAGAGGAGAAGCAGGAAAAACTGTGGTTCAGAGGATTCCTCCAGTTGGAGTAGAGCAGCGAAATACAACTGAATGTGAAACATTTAGGGGGGAATTCCCTCCCACTGTGAAAAATATATTTCAGGCCCTGACAGTGGATATTCATCGCCTTCAAAACATCACTGGAGGATGAACTAGGATGTGTTTTTACCAGTTTTGCACATTTGAAACATTTTACCCAAACACAGTTGATGAGCTTTCAGTACAACATGAGCATAAAGGATCATAGTCAGAGTCAGTTTCCTGCAGCAACGTTCAGGTGATGAGAAGCTGGAGGAGAAACGCTGCTGGGACCACTACGACCTGCAGCTCTGGAGCAGGAAGGAATCAATGGAGGAAGTTAAGAGTTGGACTCAGAGGTCTGAATCTCCCCTCTCCTGCACAGTTCAAACCATGTGACTTATGCTGTATCTCCTCTGTGATTGTGGGACGTCCTCACAGGAGAAGCAGCCCAACACCTCCTCCACCCACTGGGTGAAGTCACCTCACCTGTGATACCACCTCTGGACACAGCAGGGTCAACACACACCACCTTGGTACTTTCATACAGCACTGTAGAACAGCACTGAAGTAAAGTAAATTTTAGTTATTAACTACAAATCGATAGTTTTCGTAAATCGACACAGTCTCAGTCTCACATCATTTGTATTGTCAGAATTTTGGCATAGATTACTTGTGATGCTGTCTCGTTAAAGTGCTGCCAACCGTTAAGGCAGACCTGAGTGCAGGTGAACGTCTCACTGCTTCAGTCTATTGTTTCATCCTGGTTTATTTAACAAACACGACTGGTGGGATCTGATCTGTTCATTCACCATCAGCTGATCTAGTATCAGCTCTCTGGAGCTGAGTGAAGATCATTCTGGTGCTGTGACTAAAAATATTCCGGTATATTTAAACTCTGACAACAAACTGCCTGCTCTTAAATGACAGGTCCAGATTTTTTACCCTGAGTAAATGCTCACATGTCCATGTTTACACTGAAGCAGTTGGTCATTCCTCCTGTTCCCACCAGGTCAGAGAAGATCCTTCACTGTGTCAATACAGTGGCAGAGACTGGGACCGAATCCAATCAGAAACATTTGATTTGACCAGTGTGTTGAGGCCTCAGTTAGCTTCAGGTGAACTTTATGATCAGTGTAGTTAGACTGAGAAAGGATCTGTGTCTGCCTGTGACCAGGAAGTGTACCTACAGTCATATGAATTAACAGGCTTCAAACTATTCGAATGGCTCGATTTGCCGGCTGCATTTCATTTCAGCAGGGGTGCTCCCAAGAGGGGGCCAGCGGGGCCGTGGCCACCCCTGGAAAATTACTGGCCACCCCACTGCCCCCCAGCGAAGCCCAATAAATAAATAAATCATGAGAAAATAAATAGCAAATAAAAAAAAATAATAATAAGGAGAAAAGAGCATAAATCTTGATTTAAAAATTATTTTGTGGATGTTTTTGCCAGAAGACAAAAGACAAATTTATTTTTAAAATAATTTTATTTTGGTTTTGAAAACTCCATGATATTTATTTTTTATTAATATTTATCCATGTTTTTTCTATTTTTTGTGTTGTGTTTAAACATTTACAATAGCTCAAGCTCAAAATTATTTGAAACGTGCTTTTCTACAATGGAGTGTTTCTCAAAATTTAGGTAAATGTGTTGGATGCATATTGTTTTTTTAATGAAAAAGAATCAAAGGGCAGGCAGTGCACAGTCACAGGCTTAACTGATTCTGAGTTAGCACAAGGAGGTTTGGTGTGCTACCCTTAGATTTTTACTGGCCCCACTTGGCCACATCTATGAAAGTTTTCTGGGGACGCCACAGCATTTCAGCACAAAAGTGAGTCATAAAAGTATCTGCTGATTTTTCTCTCACGCACATCAAGTGTAGAAAACACCATAGATCTATATGGATATGTATGTATGTCCAGGTAATCAAAAATTCATTCATTCTGCACCTCATACAGTGCAGTAGTAATAGAAGAATCATGGCAAGCCTGCACTACAATGGAAACCGATGGGAGCCTGTTTCACCACAAAAGAGCTAAAAAGTCAAAAATGTGACTTCCTAAGTTAAAATTAGAATAAAAAGTAAAAATTTTGACATTTTATCTCATAATTTTGAATTTTATTCTCATAATTTTTTATTTTATTCTCATGATTTTGAGTTACTATGTCGTAATTTCAACTTGTATATTGTTTCATCATGATGAAGTTTTCTTAGTTTTTTTCGTGCCGTAAACAGGCTTCCATAGAAAAAACAAAAAAAACAAAAAAAACAAAAAAAAAATGACTTCATTAATAAAATTAACTAACAAGGTTCAGGTTCTGTCTGTTTACAAAGAAATGTTTGCTTCAGTTTTGTGGAGCCTAAAACTTGACTTTAATTAATACAATTAATTAAAGTCAAGTTTCACTTACTGGATGTACCTGTACAGGTGCATCAGCGCCACCTGAGTCTACCTGTGTTTCTGAATGGCTGGAAACAAACAGGTGCTGCCAAATAACCAAGATAACCGAAACTTCACTTGCCAACCAGCTGCAGGTCATCACCTGAGCTACCTGTTCAGGACGCTCGGTGTGCTCCATGCGGTGGGGACGGTAACGGATGACCGACTGGAAACTTGCAGTTACTCTCGTCATCGCCGTTACCAGCGGATGCGCCACTAAAATCCAGCGTTTATCCGCCACAGAAAGCTGAAGTTCGGCCGAGCCGTGCAGGACGGCGCCACCGAAAACTGTCACAAAAAAGCGGACACTCACCTCCACCGACTGTCCGTTCACCACCGGCAGCGGAGAAAGCTCAGCGGTCTGCGAGTCCACAGCCTCCGAAAACGGTGTAACAGTCCTGTAACAGAATTTAAGTCCCGCTCCGGTGTCACTTTGTGTCCGGACGGGACCTCACAACGTGGAGTGGAAGCGGCAGCGGCGACGGGCTCCGGTCAGCCTGCTGTCAGCGCTCGGGATGCGGCGGCGCATGCGCATAGCAACTGCCGCTGAGGAACAAAGATCGTCTAGTGACAAGATGAGCGGCTGAATGGTGAAGTCGAGCTCAGCTCTAGTCTGGGAGTTGTTTGTGGCCAAAAACTATTTACATACTGTGGAGGCCCATTTCCGCCACTAGGAAAAATGATAAACAAGAAAATGTTGTCATGAGGGAAAAAATAATAAGTCACAATAATAATATAAAACATGGAAATTATGAGACAAGAAAGACATACAGTCAAATGAGACACTTAACAATTAATTTACTAATTAATTTTTACTTACCAAGTCATAATTGTATAATAATAACGAGATATAAAGTTGAAACAAGATAAATCAGATAAATTATATTTTTTACTTATAATTTTAACACATAGATGAAACATTGATATCAAAAATAGTGGTTTCATTAAGTTCTAAATCTAGTAGAAGTTTTTACTGCAGCTGAGGATGACTTGTATTATTGAGTATATATACTCATCAGAATGTCTAACACATAAACAAACACACTGGTAAAATCATTAAAGTCTGTTTCTGTTAATGTAATAATTATTATTATTTTTTGGGAGTCTACATTTATTTTGGTCTACATGCCACTTAATAATGCATATAGCCATTTAAAGCGGCAATATCGTGCTTAATTTAGGGTTTATATTTCATTTTGGGACTTAAAAATGTGCAAATATATGTTATATTTGCCTCTTTAATAGCATCTCTGGCTACATCTTCCTAACCAAGGTAGAGTTGGTTTAGACCAACGTATTTACATAGGTTAGGGCTGTGTCATCTGCACCATTATTCACGCACTTCCTTGCATAGTTTGTGTGGAGGGTTTAAAAAGTTCAGCCACATGGAGGTGGACAGGAGCTCAATCCTCCCTGGCTAGTAAAGAAAGTCTTAGCACAAAGAGAAGAGGTAAACCTTTGTTTTTTGGGCAACATGAGAGGAAACATAGTAATTCGATGATAATGGAACTGGTGACGATGTTACTGATTGTACCGTGAAAAAAAGTGCAGCGATGACAACGTAGGTGAGGCCCTTATATCAAGCACCCACCAGATTTACGCAGGATTGCATGAGCTGTGTTAACTTGCACAAGGAACACACCAAATCAATGCTGGCTATGTACAGGTGCCATGTTGCATGTCCAACTGCGTAGTTAACAAGTATATCCCGAGCCTTCAAGGTTGGGAGGCTGCTGCAGCCAATCCCAGCTGTCACTGTTGGAGGCGTGTAGTAAACCAGTTCACCAGGTAAATTAGCTGCGTGTCTTTGGACTTTGGGAGGAAGCTAAAGTACCCAGAAAAAAACAACACATGTCACACAGACCTGTGGATTTGAACCCAGGTCCTTGCTGTGAGGGGACAGTGCTAACCACTACATCAACATACCAGCCCACTCTTCTAGTTTTGAGATTAAAAAGGCTCTTTTGAGCTTCCTGTGTCATTAAGGCCTCCTGAAGTCTTTCAGTGGGCCAAACAATGCCCAGTTGGACCAGCGCCGGCCTTCTGCAACATCCTACCTGAAAATCTTGCTGCATGCTGAAGTAGGTTGTGAAAAAACCTGTGCCACGAACAGATAAACACAAGTCTGTTGCTGACTTGTAACTGTATCCATTGTTGTTGGCTACATTTCATTCACAGTTAAATACATTGACATGGACTTCTGCATGTGTACCTCTGTTAGATTTTCTTTAGGCACAGCCCCTACACTGAGTGTAAAGGGTGGAGGACGCCTTACTTGACTTCACTATGACCAAAATCAAAATCATAACTTTAATATGACCATATCAGAAATACCAGCTGTCCACAACTATTTTCATTTTGTATACAGGCCTTCGCCTTCAGCTAAGTAAATCCCTGCAGCTATCTGAAGGCAGCAGAGCTGCATGTTCCATCAGCAGCCTCTAATTTAAGAACTGCTGTGCAGTTACTGTGTGCTTTTGTATACTGTTTACTATTACATCCGTACAGCCAAGACCATAATTTAAGGTTTAGCATTCTGTACACACATTTCACAGCACAATCACTGTACTACAATTAAGAGAAGAAGAAGTAGAAGCAGATGTTTCCTGATTATGCTGGTAAATTGTCTAGACAGTATCTTCTCTCCTAACAACAATATACTTGTCAAGTTAAAACAACGCTGTCAGACCTGCTAGGCTCCAGGTTTTAGTGCCAGCTCCAGTCACATCACACTGTGATGCTATGGTAACAAATTCAAATCAAGGTTTGGGAAACACAATTGAGACTGAAGCTCGACTGAGAACTGCAGTGGTAGCTGCTAAATATAAACTCTCTGGTGTAAGGTCAACATCACTGAGCTCATTTTGACCCTGTGCAATATTACAAACAAGCACTTGTGCCATAAAATGTGCAGTTTATAGGTTTTGAAGGTTATTTGAAGGTTGTACCCCTAAAATTATCAAATATATTCATATTCATCCATATCTAGAATTTGGAGAACTAATACTTTAAGTGTAACTCATATTTCCACTATGCTGTACAAATCATCTGAAAACAAGAAAGGAACAGTAGGATCTGTGTGAAAATTCACAGTCAGGGTGTGAAAATTAGTGGAATTGTTTTTTTATTATGCTGCTAAATTATGGCATGTGTTTTGTCATGAACATAATGTTATGGAAGTACAGTATAAAATGAGGATCTTATGTCAAGAATGAACTTATTGCAAAAAGGTGTGTGTGCAAAAAGGCAGAAATAAAAGAACTATACTACTAACCACTTTATTAGGTACACCTGTACAATTGGGTATAATCCAACTCATCAGCAGAGCAGCAGCTAATTCAGAAGGAATTTTCCCTACATGTCATGAGATTGTAGATGTAATTTAGTTTTTTCTTCATTTTTCTGAGCTCATTATTGGCTTTAGATTGATGTTGGCAACACATTATTATCCCAAATTCAATTTCATAGCGATTTAATTCAATTCAATATTTATATAGCCCCAAATGACAACAAAAGTCATTTCCATGCACTTTGCTATACATATAGAATTATACAGGGAACACAAAAATCCCACTTGAGCAGCACTAGGAGACAGAGCAGCAGTTTCTGCTGCAGTTTTTAAAAACTGAAACCTCCAGTAGAACCAAGCTCAGGGTGGGTGGCCATCTGCCTCCACTGGTTGGGGTCAGTGGAAAAGAGGAGAGAAAAAAAGAACAACAACAAGCAGCAAGCTTAAAAAACAACAACAACAACAATAACAAACACTTGACAGGTAAAGTAAAAGTAAAGTAAAGCTATTTACTAGTTAATTAAATAGCACCTTTCTACATTAGACATCACAAAATGCTTCCTGATGTCCCCAGAATGTGTCTGTAAATTTTAATGCTAAAAAAAAATGCAGATCCTTGTTTCTGCCCCGGCTAAAAACGTTCAGCTCAGAGCCTGTCTCAGGAACTGGTTTCGGCTAGAGCAACAAATGATGATTGACAGCCTGGTAGAGGCTGTGGTAGATGGTGATTGGCCAGAACCAGAGAAGGGACTGACACTTGGTGTGTGTCTACATACCCTGGAAAGTTATATTAATGTACAACATTTGACTTGTCAACTGATTTGTCAGCTACAGATGCCAAAAAACACCACAGCCATGAAAAACATGAAAAACGTCTAGAAAAGCTGCTAAGTTGTGGTGATGTTAGTACAACAAAGAGAAGGTTACATGTAACTAGACTGACTGGTGGTTTTGGTTCCAAGAATTACTATCAGAGTGGCACATCTTAGTCTTTTTAACTCCTCTCAGGTGCATAACATACACACACACACGCACACAAATCCCCCAGCAGAAGGCAAAGCAATTCAGGTAACACTAAGTAAGCCTGCTGGTGAGTCACCACCACCGTGCAGATAAACGCACCGAGAAGGACACCATATTCTCATATTCGCCAAATGAGCGGAGCAGCAGCTTATTCAGATTAATTCATGCTAAATCATGTCAAAAACTACAGTGATTGCAGCAATTTCCACGCTCAGTTGGCTTTTCTTGTTAATTAAACACCCTGGTGAATAATCACGCACATATTTAACTCAAAGTTGCATCTGAGTGAGTCCTACACTGACGAAGATGACGCGTGACAGCTGATCATGCAGGTTCCTGTGGTGTTTAGGCTGAAGCGTGTACATCATCTCTCATGGTATCCCTTTATGCACATACACACCCGTCCTTTAACTCTCATTTCACTGTCTCTGTTTTTCTCACATTCAGACTCAACTCTGGCTTCCTCTCGTTCACACACACACACTGCTGACGCCATCCATCTGGTATGTGCTGAACGTCTCAGACGTCAGGTCCCCCACGTCTATATCTATAACGGTGCATCAGCACCGGCCCTCTCAGCTCTGTCTTCTGTCATGTTACACCACTCTGTGGCTTTGCATGCTCAAGTAACCCTGTTTAGATGGAGAGACACACTGGCTGTTGTTCTGCTGCATCAGCAAAGTGCTGGGTTACAGGGGTGAGCTTGTGTGTGTGTGTGTGTGTCAGCTCTGTCTGTGTCAGTTAACAGCAGGTGGACTGGAGAGTGGGAGAGGCTCCCTCTCTGCAGTGGCCCTCTACAGCCTGTTTTCACATTTGATGGTTTTCACATTTGGTGTCACTGGTCTGGTTTCAGTCCTGTTACAATCCAGTTTTGCATATTTATGAAGGCAAAGGTGCAAAATCACTATTTTGTGTTTTTATTTCGCGATGCAGTCCACAGTTTTTAATTAACATAAATATCTAAGTTCTACATTTTCAAGCAAATTCAAGTTAATATTTCTGGTAATTATTGTCAAAATTGTTTAACAGTTGTTCTGACTTGAAGTCTTTGAATTTAAAATTATAAGTTAAATTAAATAATTTCTAAGAGCTCACTCAACTGTGTAGAGCATTGATCTAATGCTCTCCAAATAATGTTCATTTTAGTAGTTAAAATTAAAAAGTCATGGTGGAAAGATGCTGTGTCTCTTTAATACATATGTGCATTAAGTTGCGGTTTGGTACATGTGAGCTCTAAGAAGCTAATCAGTCACGTTAGCTGCAAAACTACAGGAGAGGTAACTCTTCAAATTACTTGTTCAATGTTGTGTTAGAAATGCAGAAACAAATTGCAGGGTAAATATATTTATAATGAATTTTATAAAACTACTCTCATACAGGCCTTGGTAGTTGATGAACCTTGGGGTCATTGTGTGTACTTTATAGAAATTTGACACATGCATTTCCAATATATAAGATTTTAAAGTCATTTAGAAAGAAACCCAACAAATGCACCTTGAGCAAACACTAGGCAGCAGCGGAGAGGAAAACTCCCTTTAACGAAAGAAACCTCCAGCAGAACCAGACTCAAGGTGGGTGGCCATCTGCCTCAACCGGATTGAAGCATTACAATGGGCTTGCCGTAGAAGACTGAGTACAAGCTCCTCTGCATGTGAGTATTTTTCCAGTGTCTGCAGAAATAACGCTTGCCCAAAATGTGCCGCCAACTGCGATGACAGTGAGGAGGTTTTGTGTCACATTCACCAATAAGCATTAATCTGCAGCGCAGGGCAAGCAACCATTCATAGTCCATAGAAAATATACTGTTACTGTATTTTCATTCAAAAGGTCTGTCTGCAATACGTCTATGGAAATAAACAGGTAGACATCAAATGCCAAATGCAAATGATCTGTTTTGGTAGATCACACACACACACACACACACACACACACACACACACACACACACACACACACACACACAGGACGGCACTCAGCCAACACCCACTGACAGAATTGCTGTCTTCAGAAGTGCTGAGCTGATCTCTTGTTTGACATGTGAGATGACTAGAAACAAATGACCAGTCATGTGTAGCTAAAGTTGTGAAATACTGCCCCAGAGGGAGCGATCATATGCTCAACTGCAGCTGCTTTAATTAAGATTTTCAGCAGCACTTTACAGCCGTTAACTGTGTAGAACTAAAGTTTGGTTTATTTTATTTTGTTATCGATGCCATGCAGTTAATCGTATTAAAATCAAAAGCTGTGCTGGCAGCTATCAGTGTTGTCAGTGAAGGCCTCTTTTGTTTACAGCTAATTAATTGATCTTAACATGATTAATCCATGCTAAAATGTGAGCTTAATTACAATCTGTGGTAGAAATCAGCGACCTGTCTTTCACATCTTCACTGAAAGTACGTGTATTCCTGCATGTTAAATCTACACACGTTTGTTGTGATAACTCATTTAAGGTCTAAGTGACATCATCCATCAGTAATGACACGCTGTGATGAAAATGGGGCTGAAATGAGATTGCAGACACCTGCTCAGGTATGTTTTCCCCACAGCACATAAGTAAAAATGAGCTTCAATTGATTTTCTACAAGAGAAGGTGCAGAACAAACAGTACAGCATGTAGCATATGTCAGATGCAATGACAGACCACAAAACATTTCTGAAGACTATATGAAGTGGACAATTTAACTAAAGGGAACGTTACCACCCATGAATATAAGATCATGCACATGATTTATTTTTGTACATTCAAAGGCTTCACAGGTTGTAAGACTGAGGCTGGAGAGACTCCTGCAGGAGCCTGTCCCAGGAAGGAGTCCTGGTGTGAGTTGGGGCGGTGAAAATGAGCAACACATATAATGAGAAAAAGGTCCAGTTAGTGAATAGGAAAATTGGACAAGTAAGACTAAGTGGGAGGTATGAGGAAATAGAACTGGCAGACCAGGGTGAACCTGGCTCAGTTTCATGGACTCAGACAGACACTGCCATCCAAGAGTCATACTATTAAAATAGTTAAAAGCAGAGCAGCGAGCAAGACATGAAGAGCATTTCATGTGTTTACTACAACTGAAACTCAGTAATGAAAATATTCTGTAGACACAAGAGATACACAACTGTTTGCTGATCAAATAGGAACAAAAGTTCAGTTATCATTTGGAAAAACGGATGAACTGTGTGCTTAGGAGTTTAAGTTGGTAAATGTTCCCACTGGATGTGCTCCAAAACACAACCAGAGTCAGTGTGTGTCACATCTGTGTTTTTGTGCTACTTTTATTTATTTATTACTTTTCCTTTAATATTCCTAAAATAAAATAGATGTTTTTTCTGAAAGTGATTACTCTCTTTTGCATCATGAATTCCTTTCTATTCCTAGTCACTATGGTTTTATGTGTTTAGTTCATACTTAACAGATCATTAGTTAAGTTCTGTTAATTCAATGTTACTTCCTACATTTATTAATATGCCTTTGCAGGTGCATTGCAGACCCATTTTTGCAGACTCAAGATTATTAAATATCAGAGATTCATGTGGATCATAACAACATACTCACTTCACTTTAATTTAATTGTATTTATATAGCACCAAATAACCCTAACAGAATGATCCCGAGGCACTTCACATATTAATGCCAAGACCTTAAACAGTTATATATAGAAAACCCAACAGCTCCCACTTGAGCAGCTCTGGGCAACAGTTAAGAAAAAAAACTCA